>PVLD010007926.1:0-87795 GCA_004027595.1 Dinomys branickii | reverse complement strand
TTTTTCTTTTGGTCTTCTCTTGTCTCTTTAGCTTTTGTACTGAGATGCCCTCCTTGAAGTCAGCAGAAGTTTGGGCTTTTGGTGGGATGTGAGTTCAGGCCCTCAGACGTTCTATTTTTAATAGAGAGGCATGGTTGAGTTTTTGAAAATGAAGAAGTCAATAAGGCTTGGATATAAAGACTACTTTTCATTTGTTCCTCTCTTTTTTTATACTATTTTTATTTTTTGGTTAAGAGTGAAAGTCACTCTGTACAAAAATAAAATTATTCCCACAGATGAAATATATTTCCACTGATGTTTTCTGATCAACTCAATGCATATCTAGTGCTTTCAGGGACCTGGGATCCTGCTGGAACCAGGACAGACAAGTGGAAACTGAATTTGTACATCTGTGGGCGTACTTGTGCATTCTTGATTATTTTAAAGTGTCTGTTGGAAGTCATAGTTTTCATGGTTTATTAAATTTAGAAATAGAGCTCACCAGATAAAAGGAATCTCCTATCTCCAGTGCAGAAACTCTCCCTGTAGTCCTGCTCCTCACCAATTGTGACAAACTCTTGGTATCACATCTTAGTGGTGGCTCATTCCCCTCACTCCTCAAAAACTTTTGGCAGATCTCCACTGTATTCAGATTCCTTAGGTTGTCCTTTAAGGAGCAGTATAGTTCAGCATCAACCAAATGCTCTTGGCCAGGAATTAAAAAACCCAGGTTCAAAGTGTAGGGAGTCTGCCCGCTGGTCTTACGACTGCACACATCTCTGCCTCCTGAAATTCAGGTCTTCCATGAAGCAGTTTTATTGGGCAAGATGATTTCACAGTACTCTTCAGATTCTTAGTTTTTGTCTGAATATTTTTAATTTGTGCCTAAAGCTTTAAACTCCTTTCCTACCAATAATTACTGGGTGCATACAATGTGACTAGAAATTCTAATATATCATACATTTTGGTTTTTATGTTATAATAATCAAATGCATGGGTGAGGAAAGTAACCAGAGTTTCATTGCCACACACCAGGGAAGTGGCAGGTTGGTGGCAGAGTTGGGATCAAGTGATGCCCTAAAGAACAGTGCCTTAAAGAACACTGCCCTTCTGACAATGTCCAGTGTTCAAAGGCTTACTCAGCTGATACATTTAAACAAAGGCAGGTTTAAAGATCTCTAAACCACAGGAAAGTGAAATCTGTATAGAACCCTAAGATATTTTTTTGAGACTGGGTCTCACTATATAGTTTAAGCTGGCCTTGAATTTGCTATGTAACCCTGCCTGGCCTGGGGCTCACAGTGATCCTCTTGCCTCAGCTTGCTGGGACAGAAGCCCAGGAAATTTGTAGTTTAATTTTTATTTCTTTTTTATTGGTACACAGTATGCAGATACACATCCTGATAGCATTCATCATAGGGAACTGGGACCTGTTCATGATATATCCCGCTCCTCTTTCTTCCTATTCCCCTCCTCCCTCTTCAACCCAAAGATCCATTTTTTCATTTTATTCTCTTTGATTTCTTGTTCCTTCCTTCCTTTCCTCCTTGCTCCCCTTCTCATGTGAACATTTGCTTTCTATTTCACAATACCTATTTTCTATTTTGATCCTTATTTACACGTTCAGCTTCTCACACCAGAAAAACAATGTGATATTTACACATGAATGTCCAATTTATTTCACTTAAAAGTATAGTCTCAAGGTTTATCTATTTACTTAGAAATGTCTCAAGCTTACCCTTATTTATGGATATAAACATCAGTGGAAATATATTTCATGTGTGAGCCATCGCATAAAAAACCCACATTTTCTTTATCCATTTATTGGTTGATGGGGATTTGGGATGTTTCCAAGAGTTAGTTATACAAACTGTACTACTGTAAACATGGGCGTGTATGTATCACTGTGGTTTGATGCTTTTCTTTTTTTTGGGAACATACCCAGAAGGAGAAGAGCTGGGACAAATGGGACCTTTAGTCCTGTTTTCCTGAGGAATCACCATACTAATTTCCACAGTCCTTTAGGCAGCCTACACTCCCAATAGTGGGGAAGGGTTCCTTTTCCCCACAGCACTACCAGGATTTGTTATTGGTGATTTCTGGAGTTAGATAGAATCTTGGTGTTATTTTAATTTTCATTTCTCAAATGACAAGTGATGTTGAACATTTTTTCATATATTTATGTGACATTTCTACTTCTTCCTCTGCAAAGTATCTATTCATTTCAGATGTCCACTTTTGAATTGAGTCCTTCAATTTAGAGGGTCCTGATTTTTTCAGTTTTGTATATATTCTAGATATTACTCCTTTGTCTATGGGTTGGTTTCTTTTCATGTACAAAAGCTTTTTAATAAGATGCGATCCCAGTTTCTTTGTGATCTTTCCCGGGCAATTGGCATTTTGTTCATAAAGTCTTTGCCTACACCAATTTCTCCGAGAGTTGTACTTATTCCATCTTTCAGCAGATTTTCTGTTTATGTGTTGATATTTAAATGTTTGACCCATTTTGCTTTTAGTTAAGAGCATGGTAGGAGACAGGAGTCTGGTTTTAGTCTTTGACATATGGAGAACCAGTTTTTCCAGCAAGATTTATTAAAGAGGTTATCTTTCTTCCAGTGACCATCTTTGGCCCCTTTGTCAAAGATAAAGTGGCTGAATGTGTTTGGAATTGTTTCTGCGTCTTCTAATCTGTTCCATTGATCCTTGGGTCTGTTTGCCACCAGTACCATGATGTTTTTGCCACAGCAACTTTGTAGTATAATTTCAAATCAAGGATCATGGTGCCTGCTGTGTTGCCTTTGTTACCCAGATGTGTTTTTGCTATTCTGGGCCTCTTCTGGTTTCAAACGAGTTTTAGGAAGATTTTTCTCTAGTTCTGTGAGGAATTTTATTGGTACTTTGATTGGAACTGCATTGATAGACCTTTAAAAGTGGTTTGTTTATTTTTTCTAACAGCTTTTAATATTCTGTTCTTTGCTAAAGTAGTATAATGAGCGATAACAATAGGTTCAAACAGCTTAGAAAATGACAAACTCTTAATTTGTCACTTTTAACCATATCAACTATTTTTGTTTTTGTATAACAAAATCTAAAACAAACTAGAAAGTTGTATACAGTAAACATGTCCTCAGTATGGCAATTTTACCTCATGTGAGAAAATTTAAAAAGGGTTGGGTGAAAAATAGAGGAACTGAAGAAAAGGGAGATATTAGAAGCAAGGCTATAAGATAAAGGCAGAGTCTGCGAATTTTGGGAAACTGGTGAAGAAGGCAGGAGGGAAAGAAAGAAGAAAGAAATAAAAACAAGAACAGAGTACAACAGCAAGAAAACTAGAAACAATGTTCATGTTTATATAAAAACCAGAACAAAGAATCATGAAAAAGAAAACGGAGTAAAACAAAAGTAAAATGAAATATAAGAAAAGAAAAACAAACAGAAAGGAAAAAAAAAAGTCCACTCCAGGTGTGTCTCTGCTGTCACCGGTAGACAGAGTGAGGAGACAGAGCCCAGATCTGTGTTGATGAACCCCAGGAAGCCAGCCATAGGTTTACAAAGGGAGAGCAAGCCCACACCTTTAGTTCCACTGAAGTTCCCACTGGTTTCCAGGATCGTGGGACGTTATTTCTGTTTTCACCACTAATTCATCCTATTTATTATCACCTTAACTAAGTGCAATAAAATTTTAGAATCACAGTTTTCTTGTGAGTAAAATGAGATGATTAGACATCCGCTCTTTCTTGGATAATAGGATGCAACAAAGGAATGCTGTACTAGCAAAAGTTACAAACATTGGATTTGAAAGGCTCAAGGATGATACTTTATCAGCTACAGTGACCTCTTCAACTGAATAGGCTGGACCGGAGGGAAACCGTCAGTTAGCTTTAAAGCAGAACTCATCCAACTTTTGGCTAGAAGGGGATGAGGTTTTAAATTCTCCCCTTTCAGAAAGTGGTTATAATTTCAGTTAAGGACTGCTCTTGTATTTTGAAATTCTCTTTCCACTGGCTTCTTTTCTTCAATTTATAAATATATTTATGTCTCTGAACCTTTAGAATATGTCATCTGTTTATGCCCGTGCTTTCCCTAGTTAGCTCCCTCTCCTTCATCTCTTTGTATCTGTTCTTTCTTCCTTTTCTCGGCCTGTCTTCATGCTGATCCTGAGATACATAGACCTTTAGCCCTTAGTACTCCCTTGACATTGTGTTTCCCACTGTTTCAAAAAAAGTCTTTGTTCATAATTCCATTAGACCTTTTGGAGGCTTCTACTTGGCTCTCAGAAGGGTGACCTCCTCCTGAAAATGCTCTGTCCCTTAGCTTCCACTGCCCTACCCACGGTATGCTAGTGCTTCTGTTCCCTTCTCAGGGCTTCCTTGTGGGTTATACTTGCCCTGTTCATTTAAATATACATATTCCCTATGGTTGCACCTTAGTCTGCCATACTTTATCATGATATACCTGGGTCTTTCCTCAAAGCACTAGCACTAAAATGTGTTCTTCTGAGTTTCAGACTTTTATTGAACAACCTCCTGCATAAGAGGATTTCCAACATTATGTGACCACAGCTAACATCCATCCCCTGCCCTTAAGTCTCTACCTCCCTGCTTACCTTACACCTGAATGAACATCCATCATTCCATTCCTGAGCCAAACCTGAAGTGCCATTTCAGATGGTGATAACACTGGTGGTTTACCACGAGTCTGGCATTCTGCCAAAGTCTTTGCATGAGTGATTCCATTTAAAAGTCACAACAGCCTAATCATGAGATTTTTATTATCTTTATTGAATGGATGATGCGTTTTCACCATCTGCTGCTATTATTTTTGTCCCCTCAAGTTTCACTCTTTGGCGCCTATATCCCTACCTAGAAAATGATAAGGTTGGAGTATAAGACTTCTGCAGTCTCTTCTAGTCCTGATATTAACTTCGACTTCCAAGTCTGAATTAGAGGCGCTTCCTCTCTGCTCAGGCTGTACAGCAGCGCTCCTTCCCTCCCACTCATTGCTCCCTGATTTGTGCATAGCCCCACAGAGACACAAGACCCTTTGCCACATGTGCATCAATGTGTCTTCAGCATCAAGCACAGGATCTGGCATATTCATCATTAATGTTTCTGAGCAAGTAATTACATTCTTATCTTTAAGATTTCTTACACATTTCTGATTGACTGTAACTCAGCCTAATTATACTGGGAAATAACTACCCTCTCGCTTGTCAAATTATGCATTCACATATACTGTGATCCAGCAAGTGCACTCCTAGGTATCCACTAAAGAGAAACTCTTGCTCATGTGCTCTGAGGGACATATTTAAGCATGTTAACAGCAGGAGTGTGGTAACTTTTAGACAATTAGAAGCCACCCAAATGCCTACTGAACACTAGATGAAGACAAGTGCAAATTCATACAGCAGGGAAAATGAATGAATGAATGTCACACAGCAGGGAAATGAATGAAACATGACCACATGCAATAGAGACAAGTCTTATATTCTTGAATAAAAGGTAAGACTTCAAAGATCACCTGTAGGATAGTAGCCATTTTGTAAAGTTAAAATACAAAAAAAGTCAGTGATATACACTTTAGGCTTTTGTGGTTGTATGTATGCATACAACATATAATAAAATATTGCTTTTAAGCACAAGGTTGAAAAATACAAAATTTGAAGTGCTTATTGCTCCTGTGCTTGGCTGGGAGATGGAGACAAGGAAATAGGATGAAGAAAGACTTAGATTATTAAATGATAATGTTCTTATTATGAGCTGGGCAGTGGGTATATAGATGACGTTTATGTGATTAATTATGATAAGTGAAATAAAAATGTAGACATACATTGGTGATAGTGTTTGTTGAACAAAGAATAATAGTCAGTATCCTTTTGCATGATTAAATACTTAGAGGAAAACTGAATGCTTGTTTTTATGAGAGTAGTAGAAATTATCAAATAGAGAGGATGTGATTTCAAAGCAGGTCTTCATCATGTCTTCACCTAGTTGTATGTTTTTGCTCAAACTATGGAATGGATGTTTTCTTAAAACTATTTTGCAAAGTATATAAGATTTTGTCTCTGTGAATCATACCTGCTACCACCTTGCCCTCCTCATTCTTTTCCTTCTGCACTTAGTGCATACATGGCTCTGGACTTGCTGTCTGTCCAGGTGAGCTGACACAGGTAACAAAAGGCAAAAGGGAGACCACGGTGCCCGGAGAAAAGTGGCAGAGCCGTACTGGGATGCTCGGCTTAGTGCCAGCCTATCCTGAGAGCCACTGCCCATATTTATGTTCTAAATGCGCTGAAAAGTGAAGCAATATGGATCGTTTGTTACAACTTGCATTTCTGGATTTATTAATCCTGATTTATGAAATGTAATTTTTCCTCTTTTGGTATAAAACCCATTAACCTTGTCTGGAAGTAGTGTTCTGTAGAATAGGCTTTCAGGACCACTAAGTTTGAAACACATCTGACCTTGCTCTGCAGACTACCCCGGTGTTGGTGGGACCACAGAAGAGTGCTTGCGTTAATCATACAGAGGTGGTGGCTGAGCTTCAGTGTGCCTCGGGCTCTGGAGGAGATGTTGTTGGGGATTCAGTAGGGAGCAGACACAGATATGTTCCTGCTGTCAGAAAGTCCATAGAGAAGAAATCCATATGTCAAGTAGATGCATAATGATCTGGTGTGATAAATGCTATGGGGTAACAGCAGAGAATGAGACAAACCTTTACAAATGGGGCTAGGAACTTAGTCTTCACAGTCTAAGACAACTACCTTGGGAAAGTGAGAAACGAGGGTAGTGGATAAAAGCTTAGCTTGGAGAGCAGAAGGTAGGAAGACCCCAGGTGGCGGGGTAGCATCTGTGACAACCTTGTGGCACAGAAAGCAGCACATACTTCTAGAGTCTTCTGGATATATTCGCTATAAAGATGTTTTGAATCTAAATCACCTCTATGGCCTGCTGGATTCTACCCTCATGTTCCTGACCTGAAGGCACTTCAGGACTTTAGAGATACGCTATTGCCATGCCAACAGCATTGGGTTCACAAGGCCAGGCAACATGTTGCCTTAGAGAGCCTGGGCACATGCTCTGCTCTGCACACTTCGCCCAAGCAGAGACTTCTAGTTTATTGTCTGCATTTCACTGGGAAAGTGCAATGTGTGGCTTTTTTCCTACCTTGTGTTTTCTAATAAAATATTGTGTTTATAAAAGTAGACGAATGGGAATCCCTCTCTAAAAAGTACCTCCTGTGTGGCAAAATGTAGCTAGCACCATCCTTAGCACAGAGAAGATACTCATTAAATACTTCATTTGGAGTGAGATGCCGGTGAGACTTGAGTCTGAAGTATTGGTGACTCTCTTCGCTTTGAAGAGTGCTGGTGCACTGGTGACAATACTGATCCATAATTTGATTTGACATCCCTGTAACTCCTTATTCCTCAGCTGCAAAGTCTGCACCTACAAAGAAGAGAATCTTTTCCAGTAGTCTCATCTAAACCTGTAGGACGATGCTGATCCCACAGCCTCGGAGGGCTGGCAGCGCTCTGCACTGTGAGGAAGGTGATCCCCTCAGCAGGGAAGCCTGGGGCAAAAGCTGGGCCCAAGACCAGAGCCTGAGTGTTGGGAAATTACCTAAAAATGATTCCTGTACTGGAGGGGCAAATTGGGATAGGGGAGGGAAGAAGGTCAATCCAATGCACGTTGTCAAGGTCACTGCTATAGGCCATGGGGTGGGGGTTCAGTCCTTTCGGAAACTTGGGTTAGAGCAGATGGTCATCTGAGCTATCTTGCCTGAGCTGCAAGGATATTAGAAAATTTAGCCACTGACCCTATGTCCTTCACTGTTGAGAGATATGGGCAGGGTCTCCAGGCTTGTTTGCATGGTGGAGCCTGCTCTGTGCAGAGATGTGCTACTGGGCATGTGAGGTCAGCAAGCATATTTACCAAAGCTGATTTCCCATGAGACTGGATATGTCCATGTCCTAGGAAAACATAAAGAAACAAAAAAACCAAATAAAAAAATGTAAACCCAAAGAGTGGCAGACATGAGCGGTAAATAGGGAGTACAACTTTTTTAAAAAGTTGTGCTGATGTTCTTTGACTTGCCCTTGCCATGGACCAAGACCTCTGTGGACTGGAATTTAGAGAATCAATCAAAAGGACACACAGGATGAGCATTGGCAGTAGAGTTATCTCCCAGCTTACTCAGATAAGGGAATGCATACATAACATTTTTAAAAATCTGAAGACAGAAACTGTAGAATACACTGAAAGCAGCACAGCCAGTGTGAAGCTGGAAAAGGAGCCTCAGGTGTGCCAGGTACCACTTTTTAGAACCATCAGTAATTTGCTTTTTTGGAGCTCACTGCAAATAGTGTTTGGTAACTTTGGCTGTTATCATGCTGGTCCTAAGCTAGACATACAACTAAGGTCTTTATCTAAAAAATCTGTCAATAGGCTACTTAGGATCATTTAGAACGTTGGGTTAGAAAGAACAGAGTTTGTAAAGCTATGAGCAGGTCAACATTATTTGTCTCTTCATAATATTACTAATTTCTGATGTCACTTCTGAAAACCCTCACTGCTACCATTAAAATAAGATTATTTCTGGACAAGAGAGAACATGGAACAGGGGTTAAATCAGGTCTACTTTCCACTGCAACGCACTGGGGATGTGCTTTTCTATTGTGAAAGTCTGCACAGGGAACAGCTCTAATAAGGAGAAGATAGCACTGGTCCTGCCTCCAGACACTGACAGTGTGGCAGAAAGGAAATAGCTGGTGGGCACCTGCTCAGGACGGCTGGGGGCATGGGCGGTGAGTGCACTTTGCAGGGCGGTTGGCACCTCTTGTAGGAGTGCTTCCTGCAGTGTGTGGTAGTTGGGGAAAGAAGAAAGAAGCTCTTATGTGACTCTAGCTGGGAATCCCTGAAGCTCTGGTTCCCTGCAAGTGTAGTTAAATGCTACACTCTGGAGCTGGCCTCAGGAGAATTTGCTAATGCAGATGTGGACAGATGGTTGCATATGGATGACTTTGAGGAGCCACAGGCTGAGGATTTGGGTGGGAGGAAATATGTCCCTTTTATGCATTCTATTTGGAGTGCTCTTGGGACACCTCACAGAGATGAGTTTGGGAGCTTGAAGGAAAGAGACATTCTGGATATTAGAGTTTTGCATAGTTACTTTGCTCATTGCAGAGACAAAATATCTGATACCTACATTTAAAGGAGGAAAGGTTTATTTAGGTCACAGTTTGTAGAGGTTTCCGTGGCAACAAAGCAAGCCAGTAGACAAGCCTCTTTCTGTCCCTCATGTCTAGTCCAGGCTACCCACCCTTAGGGCAGGTAGTACTCCCACCCTTAATCCTAGCAATGTACTATGAATCGATCCCACCTTCACACACTCTAGATCCAGCCACCTTTTAAAAAGCCTTACCTATGACTGCATGAGGCTTTGCGGGGACAGTTAAACACAGGTCTTGACAGAGTTTAAGCATCAAGAACATTGGTTTCCATCTTTGGCACCTGGAAAGAAAGTGATTTTTTTTTAAACTTAAAATAAGCGATATAAGATGCGAGTGGAACAAAACTTGGTGAGGAGATCAGAGTAACAGGGCCATAGGGTCATATCAGCTATGAATGTTATATTTCCTAAGGTGGAGGTGGGAGAGGAGATAGCATTCTATGTGGTCCAGAATTTTTTCATATGTTGTTCCATTTATTTCCCTCAATGCCTTGAAGGCAGGCAGTGGTACTGCTAGTTTTAGGACAGAGAAAGAGAGACTTGCAGTCATTGGCTGGATAGCCAAGGTTGTGCACTCATTTGGGAAGAGGGAGTCACTGTATACATGCTTCCTCCCTTGTAAACGTGCAAAATCATTAAGAAATAAGAAATGGGAGGTGAAAGGTGGCTTTCAAATGACAGATCCGTTATACCTAAAGCTGAATGGAGATTATAATTTAGGTGTATGTTGAAGTAGATATTCTTGTTGGACCCCAAATTGCATTTACCAGTTTTCTTCAGCTCCTTGGTCACATCCGCGGGTGTGTGAAATAAGCTCATGCAACAGAGGACCGGGATGACCCCAAGGCCAGAATGAATTCACCCTATACACTTCGGATCTTTCCTTGCAAATCACCAATCAAGTAAGTCACTCTCCCCCTTTAGAAATGTCAGTGATGGCTCTAGAAAGGGGGTAAAACACTTTCTCCAGTGATTTTCTCTCTCAGGACATCAAGTGGAAATTTTTCTTCTCCTTGAAACTATAAGGACTGGAAACACTGGTAGTCTTTGATGACTTTCAGTCAGTGAACTTGAGCCCAAGTCTGTGTGAGCCTTGGATCCATTTTTATTCCTCTGCAGCACAGCACCGTAGCATGGCATTTGGAATAACAACATCGTACATTGCAGGGCGCAGAATAATTTCTCATGCCCGGTGTTCGACATGAAATCCCTTTCAGGAAGAAGCCTGGCCCTGGTTTTACATCCTTGCCGCTCCTCATTGTCACTGATGGATACATATCATTGTTCCAGAAGCTGATTCTGTCAAAGGTAGTGGGAGGGTTAAGTATGAACCCCCGTTTCTTCTCCAGTATGTTTGCAGTTAGTGTTTACTTTTCAAAGGAACAGGAAAAAGAAAACAAAGTATTTTCTCTTTTGACAGCCCATGAAACACAGTATACTTCATTTTCTTTATGGCCACCAAAATATGTGTGAGGATTTTTGTCTACACAAAATCAATTCTATAGCACATACCAGCTCCTCAAAGATATCATGTGACCCCACAGGTGAATGGCCGAGTTCTCTGCTTCAGAGGACAATTGAAAACCCTAGAAATCTGCATTTCTGACTAATTGCCTATGAAGTACGGCAGCTATGACTGCCTTCCTTGAGTTCAAGTAGTTTACTAGAGCAGTTCTCGGAGCTCAGGAAATGCTTTACTTGCACTTATCATTTACTGTAAATAATGTCACAAGGGATACAGATGACACATTACATGAAGAGATGCATAGGGTGAGGTATGAGAAGAGGTGGGGGACCTCCAGGACCCATCTAGGATGCCTTCCAGGAAGCTCCACAGGCTTGGTTAGGTTCACCTTAGATCCCAACACTTTAGGGTTTTTATGAAGCTTCATGATATGGTTATGGTTTATTGTGCTATTGGCGATTGATGATCAGTGTAACCTTCAGCCATGCTCTCCTCCCTGGAGACTGAGGGCTGGGGCTGGAAGTTCCAACTCTCTAATCATGCCTTGGTCCTTTTTGGTGCCCATTCTCCATTCTACAGCTATCTTGGGGCCCCAGGACACCAGTCACCTCATACAGAAGACATAGTATACAAAAGACCCTCTTAGAGCTTGGGAGATTGCAGTGGTTTAGGAAATCTGTGTCAGGAGATGCGAACAGACACAGGGTTGGCAGGCCTTGAGGTGCCTTTATGGGGCAGAAGCTTTGGTCTGAATGGATGTACAGGCCATTTTTCTGTCCAAAATATTGTTGAGAAGGGGACATGAAGTAAGGTGGGAAGCCAGGGGTTTGCTCTGCGTCTGAGCTCCTGACTGGAGGCATTCTTAATTTGTCTTTGTTTTAGTCCATTCCAGTCTGAAGTCAGCATCTCTCAGTGGATCCCATGCAACCCAGTTCGACTCAGCCCAACTCAACCAACTCACCAGATGCAGTGAGCCAATGAGATTTTGCATGTCACGGGAAAGAGCGACATTAATTAACCCAACATTTCTTGCGTACCTGTTATGAGCTTGGCAAGTACTGTATTAGATTAACGAAGGTTATCAGGGAAGCACAGAGGAAGTGCATTTGATCCATGCTAGGGAGGTTTCCAGAAGAAGCGACATTTGCTCATGGAGAGAAAATCAGAGTTCATTAGGCAAGTAGGAATGACAAATGCATTAGGGACACAGGGAAAGATGAAATATGACCGGGTACTAAAAAGTATGGGGCACTCTGGACACCCCAGCTAGAACCCAGTGGGTGAAAAATGGGTTGCAAGTGAGGGAAGTGGTGGAACCGGTTTTTAGGGATCAGGTAGGAGCTGGGGAGATGGGCCACATTTGGATCACCCCCTGTGGCATGTCCAAGAGGCCAGCATTCCCCTAGAGAGGAGCTGACTGTCTGCAGCGCAGTCACTGCTTATTCCCACAGATTATACTCTTGGGGTTTTGCTGAACCTGGGATGTCATTAAACTTTCCTGCCTGCACCTTGCTTAGGAGATGCGGCCCGCACTGGTGGTGTGTTTCCTCTGTCTCTATTCTCCTTTCTGTTTCACCAGCTTCCTAACTCCCACCCTTCTGGGCTTTTTCCTTTCTGGGTGTCAAGCAGATGATATATCACAATCATTTCCTGGAAGCATGAAGTCATCAGGGTTGCTGAGAGTTTGTGTCTTGTGAGGACATTACATGGATATACCTCCTACTCTTCTGATGTCCTCTTGATATACAGCGTGAATATTGATATTTTAAAAAACCAACACTCTTCCTTTCGCTACTTTTGGTGCACTCCAGCATGCTAATGTAGAGTAAGGATTGGTCAGGGATCTGCTACTGATGATCCAGAAATGAAGTACAAAACCACACAAATTCAAGCTCTTAGTGGAAATTTCAAGCACTTGGAATTATCTGGGTCCCCTTGCCCCATTTTCAATAAAGTAAGAACAGATGTAGAGAAGGCAGAGCTAGGGCCAGAAAACTGGTCTCCTGTTGCCCCTACTCCTGAGTAGGCAACACAGGGTCCCACAGGATGGAACTATAAAGTCTCTGGGAGGAGAATGTTCTGCTGGTATTGACAGCATGTCCTTGCATAGTTAAAAGCATTGTACTACAGAGACCTCTTGCATCCTGGGTCATTCTACCCTGAATAACATCTAATTATATATTTTCATAGTTACTTTGAGAGATAGTGATGAGTCCCCCAGCCCCCTAAAACATCACAAGGCTTTAGGAAGCTTGTCTAAGGGAGAGCAAAACAAAACCACACAATTACCATATTCAAGCAAATAATCAGAGGCGAATTTGGCTACTGAGACATATTATCTCTCACTAATTATCATTTTAAATGATGAAAAACTCGAAGTGAATGCTGCTTTCTCCACCCCTGTGCTGCACAGAGCTCTCCTTTTCCCAACTCCAGGAACTAAGGGCCTAATTATTTGCACTTAATAACTCAGCCCCATCTCCTTGGCATTGATTCCATTTGCTGCTGTAAATGGGGCCATACTTCTCAAAGAAAGTGCAGTTGTTAAAAATAAAACCCTCTCCTTGCTTCCCCTTCCCACTCCCTAGTATGAAGAATGACTGTAATTAAGAACAGCCCAATTAATAGCCACAGCTCAGACTCCTTTGATCCCCAAATCTGGTGAGAGGACCTCCTCTTTGCCTTTTGTGGGTTTTCGGTCCTGGAGGAGTCAAATTCAGACACACACTCCAAGTCACTTTGGACTTAACAAAACTTTATTTTCTGTAGGTCCTATCATGTATTTGCAGAGGGCGCTTCAATTCAAGTGATAAGACAGCATTCTTAGAGAATTCTGAGTTGTGTGTGGATGGAAAAGAGGAATGATTTGTTTCAGTCATGTCACTGATTCAGGGCCTCAGTTGTTGACAAATGTGGGGTCAGTCCTGGACACAGACACAGCACAGTACAAGGCCGTGGCTGTGCAGAGGTGCATCTGACATACTATCTCTGTTCTAACTGCTCAGAGGCAAGCAGTGGGAAGTGGATTCACCAATAACTGGGCTGCAGTGTAGCTACATCGTTTCTGCAGTGGGGATAATGGTGAGTGGGGAGACAGAACTCACTTTTGAGAACACTGTACATTATATAGACTTTTCTGAGTCCACCTTTGAAACAGGGAAAACCTTTCAACAGGGAAAATATGGAACTGCTACAGGAGAGTACTAACAGGGAGAAGGTAACTGTCAGGCTGATCAGTATGCAAGTGATTTTAAGGCATTTCCTGATCTCCTGAAATCTTTTTGGCTTCATTTTCCATGTGTGTCGACATTCACGCTTTGCTTTGGCCATTGCAGACACTCATATTTCTCTAATGCAATGCGATTTTATGCCTTTGCTCATGTGTCTTCTTTTGATGCCATCCCTTCCTTCTGTACCGTGTGCAGGGAATTCTGGGACATCTTTCAAGGTCAGTGAAGGAAGCTTGCTGCATGAGGAGGAACATGGAGAAAAATCTAATCCTTAGTGATAGGTCTGGAGTTGTTAGTTGTAGACCTGTAGTGTATTCTTTGGGAATTCAGTTTTCTGCTATGTGTAAAAGCAGAGTTTGTGATAGAAACTCTCCAAGGACTGTAGGAAGTAATAAGTGGGCAAGTGTGGGAGACTTACAAATTAAAAAATGAGGTGGGTGCTGCATAATTACTTCTTTCTTCTCTGCTTTTGTGAGATCAAATTGCAATCAATTAGTTTGAGGAAACATATACGGAAGATTAAATCCTACCAACAACTACATGCCAGGTATTTCCTGTGGCCTCAGCCCACAAGCCAATAGCTACAGGTAGGAAGACCTGCGAGATCTCTGATTTTATTAAACGCTGAGGGTCTATGTGTGGAGAGAAGACTCCTTGCCACAGAAAAAAAACCAGTCTGGTGTAATGCTGTAGGATTTTCTTGTGGGCAACTTGAGGATAGTGATCAGTGTGGATCCATTTATTGAATAAATGCATAAATAACCAAACTGAATGAATAAACAGATAAGCAATATTTCTGAACCTTCCAGAGAAACTAGTGCTTTGTACTTAGTAAATGGTCAGTGACGTTGAGTGAATGAAGAAATGGCTTGCATTACATGTTACAGGCAATTTGTGACTTAGAGAGATGAGTAGGAGGTTTGAGATTTGATAGAAGTGGGTTTATGTTAGCCCTGTCAACCATTTACTCTCTTTAGCAAGACAAATACCAATAACTACCTCAAGACTTGGAATAATGGAGGCCACAAAGTAACAACTCTCTCTGTGTCTCTGTCTGTCTCTGTCTCTCTGAGTCTGCCTCTCTGTCTTTGTTTCTTTCTGTCTCTGTCTCTCTCTGTCTCTGAGTCTCTCTGTATCTCTCTCTCTCTGTCTCCCTCTCAGTTAAGGTTTAAGCTTCTGGGGTGCCACATTTTCCTTTACTCTATTACCAAATTAGTCATTTATGTTAAGCCACACAGGGTCTTGGTAGAGGAGGTCATGCTTGAGTTGGGTTTTAGAGTCTGAGTTAACTACAAGCTAGTGGAGTAGAGAGAAGGTTGGGTCAGTGAACCTGGTTCACTCATGGAAGAGGGACTGGTGTGCTGTTGAAAGGAACAGTAGAAAATACAAGGGCAGCTGCAGATGAGGGAAGACTTAGGTGAAGGTGGAAAACAAAGACCTTGTGAAACACTCAAAGGCAGTAATGTGAAGCTTTTAGAGCTTTCAATGGTACAAACAGCCTGCTGCGGCAGATGTAGGGTAGGTTCACCCCCAGGGCTCTAAGTGGTCTTGGCATAGACCAGGTAGAATAAAATCATTTCACAGGGCCCTTTTTCATCCCCACTGGGACAGCGAATGCCAAGCTCATCCATTGTTACCAAGGAAGGCTTGGCATTTGCTGTCCCAGCGGGGCTGGCTCAGTAAAGAGGAGAACATTTCAGAGTGGGTGCTCATTCCAATCTGCTCACTACCATCAGGGAGGTGAACACCAGTGGCAGCACAGCACAGTGGAATTCTCGCCATTGTACTGTGATAGTGCCACAACTACACTTACTGCTCCATAGATGGAGAAACCAAAACCTGCACGACCCCCAAGCTTGAGCTCATTCCGTTACACAGAGATGGCAACCAAGATGTAAGTAAGATGTTTGCGGTGTGGAATCTTTCTTACTGACTTCTAGGCCTCAGAGACGCAAACTCATCTCTTGGGTCTCCCTATTTGTTACGGAAGGGAAACAGTGTGTGTGTCGGATGGGTCTCTGCATGTCTTGCAGTGCCCAGGCTTTGGTGTTTTTTCCCTCTTCTGTCTTCTCCCTTTGCCCCCTGATATGGTGCCAGGCAGTTGCTTAGCAACCTCTCTAGCAAGACTGTGCATCCTGGCATAAATTGCTGTTATGCATGGGAGAGATTTCTCCCACCTCTCTCACTCCTGCGTTTTAAGCAAAGAGACATCCTAAAATAGGGCATATTTTCCTATTCCTTTTTTTTTTTTTCTGACAGACAACTTTTGTGTAAATGTTGAAATCTGTGTTGTCTGTCAGAAGCAGTCAATCTGAAAACTTTGCTGGAGAGAATGTATATTTAGTAACCGGTGACAAAGAGATGAAGACATTGAGATGTCAATTATTCTAGTGAGTTAATACAAAAGCTGGGGCATTTAAATCGAGTTGTTTAGGGAAATGAGAAGGAAAAGAAAGCCCAGCCTGGTACAGAATCTTGAATTTTAAACAATGCAGGGCCCTGGTTTGTTGAACTTCATCTGTTGCTAAGGATGTCCACTGTGTCAGCCTAACCCCAAGAGTATCTGTGAGAGTATTTGAACTGCTAAATTGATACGTAGCCTGGGTTTTTGTAAGAAAAGGTGCTGAATTTGCAAGCAGAGAGGCTGGATTTGAGCCCTAGCTCTGTGCATTTTCACATTTGGATGTACACTTTGTTAAAATTTCCAAGATCTCTGAGTGAATTGGTTACTGTGCCCACTCCTCCTACTCCAGGACCCATTGAACCTTCAGCATCTGACATATGCCTCACTACCCACCCCGCCCCCAGCACAATCTGGGCTTCCAGAAGCATAGTCCAGTGATCGATGGTCAGTACCAGGATTATCTTGCTTGTGAACTTTGCCCAGGACCACCGCTAAAACCCTGTGGCAATGGGTCTCAGCTAGGATAATTTGTTACAGGAGCTATTTGGAAATGGGCAGTATCTGTGGCCCTCACAGAGAGGTGAGTGTATATTGGCATCCAGTGAGTGAACTGAGATGAAGCATGCTGCTCAGCATCCTACTGTGCCCAGGGTGCCGCCTCACAGAAAGGATGTCGTAGCCTCAAATGTCAAGAGTTCAGAGGGTGAGAATCTGATTGTATAGTGATTCATTGAGAGAGAGAAGATGACTGAGTTACCTCTGCATTTTCTGGCTTTACATAGTCCCTGGCCCATCTAGATTCCTCCACAAATCACTCTTTAATGAGTAAGTGGCTGAATAAAAGATGAAGATACCTAAACATCGAGACAATATTTTTCTTTCCAGTTACTAAAACTGGACATCCTTCAACAACTTAGTTGGTGTATGATTTCATGCTGATTTGTTTTTTTCTGGATATCAGGAATAAAATGTGGCAGTGACATGACTATATGGGGTAGATTTATTATTAGGCAAGAATTGATTGAAGTTTGAGAGTCTGAGCTAGTCTCTCCACTACAGTTGTGCAGTTGGTCTACAGTGCGGTGATGCCCATAGAGTTTTGTCTGTATCTCCTGAGTGAGTTACCTAGTTCACAGTGATAGGCTTGTTTCAATCTCGTCTCACTCTGCTCATGAATGATACCGAGATGCTTGGCTGAGAGCCTCCATAATCAGGGAAGCCTCTCCAGATTACATTTTTATTGATTTATATGATGTATGAATTTATATTTGGTAGCCATCTACCTTCCTGTTAGTTTTGTTTCTTTGGAGAACACTGACTAATACTCTCCCTCAGAAGAGTCAGGAAGAACCTGCGTGCTACCAACTCCTTTCAGACTTTTGACATGCAGAATTATGAGAGAAGAAGTTTCTGTTTTCTTAAGTCACTTAGTTTGTAGAATTTGTTCAAGCAGGCTTAGAAAATAAATGTATTCTGCACACTTCTTCCCGCTCCTAGTCCTACTTCTTTGTGTGACCTCATCAAGCTGTCAGCAGTGGACCAACCAAATTACACCCTGGCTCCATGCCTGTGGGACCTGTGGCATCCAGCCACTGAGTGAGTTTTCTTGTTCTGCCACTTAATCGCTCTGCACTTTCTCCCCTGCACTGTGTGGCTCTGTCTGGTCTGTGGTCTCAGCAATGACCACAGCACCTTGCTCCTACCCAGCTTGCCTCTCCATGCCTGACCAGCCCACCCACTCTCTTCTTTCTCAAGATGCAAAGCTGACCATATCCTGATTAAAACTCTGCACTGGCTCTTCTCTATAATCATGAACCATACAGACCCTGTAGCACAGAGTTTTCTCTGGGGATCCGTGGTTCCAGGTTCCTCCATGGATATCCAAATCAAGACACTCAATTCCTTAATACTCAATGGTGTAGCATTTGCATATGACCTATGTATATCCTCTGTACAGTTTATTTTTTCTTGTTTTTGTGGCTCTGGGTGGAACTCAGGACCTTGTGAATGCTAAGCAGGTGCTCTCTCAAATGAGCTATTTTCTCAGTCCTCTGTATATTTTAAATCATATTGGGTTACTCAGAACAACTAATACAGTATAAATAGCTTCCACACTATATTGTTTGGGGAACTATGACAAGAGCAATATTTGTACTGAATAGTACAGATGTCATTTTTTAAAATCTATTTTTGCTCTGTGGTTAATAGGATTTATGAATGTTGAATCCATAGATATAGAATGCCAATTGTACATGCCTTTACCAATTGGCTTTTTATTACTTCTTTTATCCTTTATTATTTCCAAGAACATTTAATTAGCCCCTATTACACATGAGCCTTTGTGCTCGACCTTAAGTATACGTGGATGAGCATAGGGCATAATTCCTGCATCCTCTGAAGTTATTTTTAACCTGGGAGAGAAACTTGAATAATGATTACATCTCAGTAGAGAGAGGGAAGGATGAGAAGTTGCTGGTGTTATGAGAGTGACTGCTGGGGAATGGGACTGTTAAATTGCTAACTTATAGCTAAAGGATGTGGAAATCTTTCCTGAGGAAGTAACACCTTAGCCAAGCTGGGATAAACCAACAGGAGGAGAATAGAGGAGAGTTCTGGACCATGAACAACATGCCCTGGGACAGAGCACAGCATGTCTGCCATCCCGGGTTTCCCTCGCTTGAGTGAGGCTGCAGTGACTTCAAGATGGATAGCATGAGAGATAAGGCAAAGAGCCAGGCAGAGGTGACCAGAGGAGGTCCTGGGAGCTGTGATAAGGAGCTTAGTTTTTATTTAAAATGTAAAGAGATGTTGCTAAGGAGTTGCTCATAGGAAGTGAATTGATCTGACTTATCCTTAAGGTATCATATAGGCTGGTCTGAGGAAGTAGACCAGAAAAGGGAGAGAGTGAGTCTGGGGAGACCTCATTAGAAGGCTTCAAATTCATGAAAGATGAGAGGTGGCTTTCCCAGAGTGCGGATCTGGAAATGGGATCAACAGTGACTTTTGGGCACTGTGGTCTCTGGTGGGTGGAGGGTTATTGAAAGGGAGGCATCGAGGAAGATCTTCTGTGTTTCTGAGTGAGAACTGAGTATTTGGTTCCATTGAAGACAGGAGGCTCTACAGAAGACAGGAGGATAGGCAGGTGCAGATTAGAGGAGTTCAGGATTTCCTCACAGCTGTTCTTACCTTGTCCAGATCTGGGAACAAGCTATTGTTCTGCAAACCCCAGGTTTCCTTGCTGGTAGCACTTCCCACCTGATGATATTTCTTCTTAGAATATGTGGAGTGTTTTTCCTCTCTGTCATGAACCTGCTCTGAGTACTACTCCTTTCTTTACTTACCTGGAAGGCTTTTAATTCACTTTTCCCCCAGCTTATCCTGTACAGAAAAATTCTCTGACCTCTCCTTGTATCCTCAGGTAGGTTATGTGCCCTGGCTGTAAAGTAATTTTTCAAGGATAAATACACCTTATGTAAATAAGTAGTCATTTATCCAGTTGGTTGAGGGTCCTTTTCCTCAGTTCAGACAGAAATCATGAATAGGCAAAGTTAAATTCTCTTAGTGTTAGCAACTGAGGTTTGCATGCCACTGGTTTCCAGTAATTAATGTTATTAGCCTTCCCTGCTGGTTGTCCTGGAGCCCGCAGCTACCAGAAACTCTGGAACGCTTTGAGCAGTCTGAGATAGCAGGTCCTGTCAGTTTACTGCTGCTCTCTGTGCCTACAGCGTTACCAACCTTGATTCTTAGCTATTTTTAATGCTATGTTATTGATGCTCAGCCTGCTCCAATTGAGACAGAAATTATGAATAATAAGTGAAATGAAATTATCAAAAAGGTACTTTACTTATGCTACAGCATAAGAGGAAGTTGAACATGGACTCTACATAGCGCTTATCTTTACACATTATGTGGCTCATACCCAGTCAGGACCCCAGCTACATGTAAACATCTAATAATAATAATAATAATAATAATAATAATAATAATAATGATATAGTACTACGCACTTGTTCATGGTTGCCATGAGCACCCAATCATAGAGGAATGTGTAAATGTTTCATAAACTCAAGTAACTAATGAGTTGTAAGATGTTGCATGAATGGAATCCCAACAGGCTATAATTGCTGGAAAATTTTATGAAGTTATGAATGTTAAAAGTGACTTTTTTCTATTACCTGAATTTATTCTTTAAATTGTGATAACCACTACATAATGATATAGTAAGATTCTAATGATTCTAATGTATTTAATTTTTAGAGCTCAGTTTCCTAAATGCTAGCCTATGAACCATACTAAAATATAATATATGTTTTGCCTATCTAAAGTTCTTCTCAGTGTACGGCTGTCAACCTAAATATTTTGGAGAGAATAATCTTCCCTTTTAAATTGATGTTAGTTTTTAAAAAGTGTTCTGTATTAGCAATATAATATAATTTTCTTATTTTAATCATCCAACCATCACCTTTAAAAAGTCTGAAATATACAAAAGTTGTAGCCATTGTTTTAATAGACTTTTTCATTTTTAGATTACTTTTCGCCCACTGAGTTTTTCCTAAGTGCTGAACAAACTCAAGGGAAATAGGTTTGCCTAGAAGTTTTGCTTTATTAGCTTTGGAACTGTGAGGCTGGGAGTGGAGTAAGAAACTATGATTTATTAAGTTTTGCTGGAATGTACCTTCTAAATTATGTACTTACACATTTTCCCTAAAAGATGCTTTCCTGACTGCAACAATATCCATAAAAACCATGGGCCACTTCCAGTGACCAAATATGCACCAATTTCAGAAAAGACTGTCATTTTTGAAGGATTATCACTCTTAGAATGATCTTCCTTAAGCCATACACAAATCCATTGTCACCTTATTTCATATATTATCCATTTACTCCCAAGAGATCCCAGAGAATATTTTAAATTTCTTCTTGATAGATGTTATTGAAAGAGTAAAATTAAGTTATTATGTTTCTTCTTTTCTTTCTTGAGGCAATCAGCTTGACTTCTCAGGAAATATGTTCAAATGAATCTGAGCTAGTTCCATCTCCATTTTGCTGGTTCTTTCCTACTATGAAGGATGTTCTACCTCAGCTTCCTGGAGACCCTGTGAAAACTCCTTGTGATGACACTTTAGCTTCTTCCTCCCACCCCCAAACCCCAAGTTGCAAATTCACAATTAATGTCATAGTTTAGGGTTTTGCATGGAGAATATAATACAGGACACATGTTTTATAAGATTATTTGTAATAGTCACTCAAAGAATCATATAAAGGAGAGTGCAAGGAATCTGTCCATACACTGAAGTCCAAAGAATCAAGCTGAGGGCTTGAATCCCATGGTAAAGTCTGCATGATTCCAGCTGAAGACCTAGAACATAACAATGCCCTTCACGAATACAGCTGGAGGTCTAGAGCCTATGACAATGTCTTATGCAGGCCATTTTCATGGATCTGCACTGGGAAGGCTCAGAGGTTAGTCGTGGAAGCCAGAATGTCTGTGCCAGTGGGATGAAGGATCTGTGTAGCAGGCTGAGGGATGTGAACTAGAGCCAGGAAGCCACACTCAAAGTAAGAACCAGAGCTTCCCTGAAAGATACCACAGCCATCCTCAGTAACAGTGAGGTCCTGAGCTCCTCCTATGATGACAAAAGCTGAGATCCTATCAGGAAAGCCAACACAACAAGCTTCTCCAGGAGACTGAGAAGTGCACCATTTTCCCCTCTGGACCCAGGAAGTGATGCTCAAAGTGAGGACCAGAGCTCCCCCAAAGGGAACTGAAGCCATTCTCATCAACAACAAGATCCTGAACTCTTCAGACAATGAAAACAGCTGAGAGTTCATCAGGAAAGCCAGCATGATAAGCTCCTCCAAGAGAAACAACAACTCCTTACAACTTCTAATAGCACCCAATAGCTTCTCAAATAGCTTCTACCAGCTCCTAACAGCCTCTCTCAGCTCCCAACAGCCTCTCTTCTTCTTCTCCAGTTCTGCCTCTTAGGCTGCTGGCAGCAACCTTCAAGTGGGCCTCCCATGCCCAGCACCACCACGTTGGTTCAATTCAGCTGGGTGTTACAAATTGACCACCAGTTGTCAGTCCACCACAATTGCCTATCCATAGGATCTACCTTGTGTTCCTTCCTCCTATCAGGCATAGCCTGACTTGCTTTTGCCTCTCTGTCCACTACATCTGTTAGAGGTTCTAAGCATCATTTCCTTGACTGGGTAATTACTCTTGATTGCTGAGTTATCTCAGGTACACTTGGTTCTCTGAGATGAAGTTTTGTGTGGAGGTGAGTTTCAAAGAAGTGTTTTCTGAAGAACTCGTAAAGAAGCAGATCAACAGCATTTGTACAGCTTCAGGTGAGTCCCTGAGCTGAGCTACTCCCTGTGGGAGGCCCTGGAGTTAAATCATTCATCAATCTGTCCCCTTTCACGGCAAGGGAACTTCCATATCCTCACACCTATTAGCTTGTGATTCACTACCCTAGAATCGTAAACTATTAAGTATATATATATATATATGTATATATATATATATGTATATATATATATATGTATATATATATATATATTTTTTTTTTTAAAGAAATGCTTTGGTTGCTTCTTATTCACTATGTCGGTGAAGGAGGGATTTCCATGCCCTAAATAACACGTGATAACTGAAAGCACACACCTGACTCTGGACCAATGAGACTGACAATAGATACTCAACCTGGGGCAAGAGACTACACCACGTGCAGCCACAAAGAGGTGATACTTGGGAGTAAAGGGAGCCAGCAGGGCTGTGGGAGATGGGCTTTGTAGAAACAAGAGGATATGGCATCATTCAGTTCCCATGGGAGGAGGTATGTGATGGGCTTATTTGAACAATGTCATGGCCAGCAGGAGTAGAGCCATATGGGATGAGGATTGGGCAGAGTGTGGTTGCTCTGGCTAATGGGGAGCCTTTCCTTCTGGGTGGGGCATGCCTGCATGAGCAGAGTAACTCACGGTTAGGCCTTTGGAGCTCTGTGAGGCTGCTAGGGCAGAAGCACATGAAATTTTAGGCCTTAGACTTTAGGAGGGCAGCAATATTTTGAGCCTTCTGTAGACAAAACCTCAGCAATTGTATGGCACTTGGCTAAACACCACCCCGATCCATCCCTCTGTCCCTGTGGCTGGCCATATGTTAGAGACCAACTTTTCTGTTGCTCACTTTGGTAGGCACTCAGGAAGTCCTATAGGGGACCTGAGGGAATGCATGGCTTGAGGATCTCAGGCTGAAGGAGTGGCAGGAAGAGAGAACAGCGTGGAAGGAAGTGGCTTTGTGTAGACAAATGTTCTCAGGAATAAGCAGCTGCTTTGTCCTTTCATGCAGTCATGGTCATAGTTACCTAGAAAGGCCCTTGGCTGGCCTTTTCCAGGAACCTAGGAAAACAGCAAGAGAAGCCACATGCCATAGCTAAGGAACCTTTGTCACTTGATCACAAAAGTCCATTTATATCAATGAAATAGTCCTGTAAGCATAATGCAAATTGCATTGTTTGTTCACGAGGCTGGCTGAGATGCTTCAGTGAATCCTTAAGGAGACCACTATCATTATGCCTGATTTGTGATTTTACAGCCATGTAAGAAAGGGGCAGAGAGTCAGGTTGGTTTTTTCAACATTAGTCCAATGAGGAAACACATTTCACAGAATGCATCATTGTCAAGTATGTGTGTGTGTGTTTAAAAGCAAAAATATAATATGTAAAGAAAGCCTCAGTCTGCAGGAGATGTGAATCTGAGATGAAATAAATTCTGTTCCATGCCAGGAGATCTCATTTCTGCTCTGGCTAACGAGCTCTGCTTGCACACTTACCAGGGCTGGCAAATTGCTGACACAAAAGGGAAACACGAGTTGCAAACAGTTGACTTGAGTTTTTTCTCCCGCAGTACAGATCTCCAAGGTTTGTTTGTTTGTTCTAATTCTAGCTATTCCCTTGAAATCTCATTAGGGAAAGGTTATCTGAGGAGAGATTAACCTGAATTTTAGAAACCAAGAGCCTAGTTTATATTGTTAAGGGAAGGGAGCTGATCAAGAGAGTAAGACAAAATTCTAGCTTTTGAGAATGATGAGTTTAGACTGGGGTCACAGGCAAAGTACAGTGAACCTTGATGAGTTAAAAGAGTAATATTTTTGTCAGACTGTCCACTGGGGTGCTGACTCTTTCTTTCTAAGATGGTGACATTAGACAAATTGGCTATCTTCTCTGATCCTCAGATACCCTTATTTAGAAATGTGGATAATGAGAGGCACCCTGCCACCCAGAGGATTCTATGAACGATGAGTCAGAAAATGTAGGATGTAAAACCCTACACAATGGTGGCTTGTTATTATAAGGTGCAGGCATTACACCAGAGGGAAGAGAGAGGTGAGCCTTTTGTCCTCCTCCTACACATGGCATCCTAGGTGATATCCTCGCTTGTCCTCCCTAGTATGAGGACACAGTAAGTGTCTTTTTCAGAGTATAAGATTGGGTGAGTATTTTAGAGTCGGGCAGATAGATTCTTAGAAAGTGTCTGGTCCCTGTGGGGGGTAAAAGCTCTGTGGCTCAGAGGTATTTTTATTATTAGGGATCTGTCTCTTGTAAGTTTTTATTTTTCATTTTTTATCATGTAGTGCACATTCATAATCTTATCTGTACCCTTGAGTCATAAAAGGTGTTAAAAATATCAAGACCCCTGATCAATTAAGTCAGACTTTTGACAGTGCAACTAGGGGATCAGATTCCATAACACTCCTGACTTGAATTCAAAACGCATCATTAGGAAAACTGGTCTAACACTCTTGGTAGCTTCTGCTTTTCCATGTCATTCAGCCCTGGGTACAGTTCTCTATCCTGGAAACAAATCATGCCTCATTATTGAATCAGTGTTAACCCAGGAGGTACATCCAGGGGCTGGGGTTCAGAATGGTTCACAGTCCCATAATCTAGAACCTAGGGCCAGCACAGTCTACCTACTTGAGCTCATCTCCTATGACTCTCCCGACTCACTCTACTCCAGTCTGGTGGGCTTTCCTCTTGTTCACAATGCTCCAGACCATTTCGCATCTGAGGGTCCTGGTAGCTGCGCCCCCTCTGGATGGAAGTTTCTTCCCCTTGACAGTAGAATAGTGACCCTTGCTCTTCAGTTCGCAGTTCAAATCTCTGCCTTCCCCCTTCTTCCCTCAGCCCTGAGCCCCCCATACTCTTGGGCAGTACTGCCTCATTTACTTCCCCATTGCACTGGATATACAGTTCGCTTGTTTGCAGATGACCCACCTCATTCTGGAAGAACATGTGCTCTGTGAGGTCCAGGGCCTTGTGCTCTGCCACAAGCCTAGTTCCAAGGGAAGGCAGTGCCTCTTGCAGTCCTTATAACCCATTGCAGACTGGCTGCTTTTGCCTGCAGTTGTCTTTGATTCCTTTCCTTCTTTTTCCATTTTAGTGTCTGCCGCCCTCCTCCTCCCTGCACAGTGCCGTAGCCACAGTGCGCAGATGCTTAGCAGCTTGGTGGGTTTACATTTTCAGATACCAAAGGGGGGCATCAGAAAGTGTTAAGTACACGGCATCTTCCACTCACAGAAACAAAGTACGTGTTGAAAATTTTACTTTTCTTTTACTCCTGCTGCCTTATTACCAAGTTTAGTGAAAAAATTCTGGACAAAAATGTTTCTGTCATGAGCTGCTTATACGCTTTGCTCCATTTCCTTCCTTGAGGGGTTTTATTAACTTAAAATGGAAAGTGTCCCTTTGGAAAAATATTTAATGGATTTTGAAAACATGCTGGATGGCAGAGTACAGGACAGTCATGATCAGGTCCCGTTGCTTCTTTCTGTTTGCTTGGCCCTGGGGCCTTTTCTTCAAGCTCATCAACAAGGTACTATCCAGACTCTTGGGTCTGTGCTCAAACCTTGAGGCACCTTGGTCACAAATTAGACACATAAAAAAATATAAGGGTCGTGAAAAACATTTTCAAGCCTTACATTTGGTTAGAGCTACCAATAACGAAGGCAGAACCACTTCAACCCTGGACCAGAACACAGTGGGTGATATAATTATATACAGAATCAAGAGCATCTACCTTCCCTGGACACAGCACTATGCAGAAGCAGCCCAGAGTTTAAACACTTCTTTTGCATTTGTTTACTTGTAAAACTCTACCATGTATCTGTTTTCTCTTTTGGCCTTAAAAAATCTACAAATAAGGTTTGTTTCAATACCCTAAAGACTATACCAAGCCTCAGAATGTCTGGGTGACCGCCTAAGGTCATCCAGGGGGTAGGGCTGGTTCAGTTCCCCAACATTTTAGTTATGGTGTTCTAGACTGAGGAACAGAGCCAACAGCCAGTGTAAATATAATTATGCAAGGGAATTTATTATATACTGACAGGGTTAGAGAGTCCACAGGGCCATCTGTGGGGTCAGAGAGGGAAGAATCTACAATGGTTGTCTGTAGGTGGAAGAGCTAGAGGATCCAATAGATGCTCAACTTCAGGATGGAAGCCATGAAATAAGAGAGATCAAATATGCAGCACCAGTTTACGGTTGAAGGCCTGGAAGGTCACTGCAGATTTGCTGGTGTGAGTGTGTTGGAAGGTGATGGAACTGGAGCCTGTCATCCAAGGGTGATGGGAAAGACTGGAGCTCTTCTAAAGTAGGGACATTTCCTTCTTTCTCTTTTTATCCTGTCCAATCCATGAGCCTGTTGATTGGTGTCACTCACATACAGAGTGGGTCTTCCCCCTTCAATTTGTTGGCCTACAAGTCAGTCATCCACAGAGAGCCCCAGAACTGTGCCTTGCTAATCTGCTAGGCACTTCTTAATGCATTCAAGTTGACACATCATGATTAATGTTCATGCCACGCTTGGCTGTGCTGGTGCTGAGATAAACGTGTGTATTGATTTGTGTGCATATTGGGTCCATGGGTGCCTGCCTTCTGGTAAAGGAAATAAGCGTGGCATAAAGACTGAGTGTCAGTGCCACATGTAGCTCCCCACGCTGAGAAAATCCCTGCCCCTTTCTTACTAGCAGCTCTTTGGCCTATAAAATGAAGAAATCAGAAGTGAGAGCATGTATAATTCTTTCCTCTTCCATATGTTTTGTCTCCCTGATACTTAGTGTGCTATTCTCCAGAACCATTATGGGCTCCCATAGTTGTCAATAGTTATTGGTAAGATTTTTCCCTGGGAAAGGGACCACTGCATGTTAGGATTCATACACAAAAACAAAGGAAAATTATGACAGCAAGAGGAAGCAGAAGCCTCAGAGACCATTCCTGGCTCCACTTTCCTCAGCCGATAATTTCTCAGCACCGTTTTGCTCACCTCTGAGTTATGTATGATGTTAACACCTTCCACTCAAGGGTGTGAAAGGACTTAATGAAATAATGGACACATGGGCATTAGACTTTCCATGTTGATGTCTTTGCCTAGGGGGTGTACAGAAAGCCTCTGGTGTGTGTGGGGGGCCTCTCCTGCTCCTCTAGCCTCGCTCCTCTTTTGGTGCTGGGAAGCCCACTGGATGGTCCCCTCTTTACTTCTTTTCTTACTTTGTCTCGGCCATATCGGTGACTTGTCTGATTGGCGGGATTCAGCCGGGCATGATCAGCATAGCACAGACTTTACTTTCCCTTTAAGAGAGCAGTTTACTTGCAGAGAGCACAGGGATGTAGGCTCTCCCAGGGCTCCAGGTCTGTGGGTGTAGGAAGGCTACCCCAAACCCTGGTGGTTGGGACCAGAGGACAAAATGGTCTCATTCTGCAGTGCGTTGGAAGGCTCCTTTGTCCCTTACTCTAGGTCATACACCACAACTTTAACTTTTATTTTAACAACAAGGGCAAAAATATATTTTGACTTTCAACTGCCTGCTATTCATCTGATTTGTTTGTTGAGAGCCTGGGTAGAAAGGGAATGTAGCTTATTAATCCTCCCCCACCAGTGGCCCCCAACCCCAACTCCCATTTGGCTAGGCCTGAACTTGCTTCTCAACGTCTGATTTTGAGGAAGACTTTCCACCTCCTTCCCATGAACTTCAGGGAAGCTGGTGACACAGCATTATCCATCACTTACTTTGTGTTTCATAACCCTCCTTGACACAACATCCAGCTGGAGCTAACCCACATTCCACCTGCGAACATTTATTAAGGCTGCTCCCTGCAGACATGTGGCACCGGCCTTATTCAAGGAAAGATGAATACATACTTCCCCAGAAATCCCTCTCTCTTTTTGTACAAAGTCACCCCTTTGCCTGTTATTGTCTGTTCTTTAGGGATATCTCCAGAAAAGTGGCTTTTTTGGCTTATCTTTCCCATGTATAATGGAATCTCAAGTTCATAGATTGCCAGAGTTCCAGCAGATAACCAGTCTCCCCTTTCCGGCTGGTTTTGATCTCCCTCTGGGCACTGAATATTTAAGCATTCTGTGGACCACATTTATTTCTTGCCTTATCGGACATGGCTGTGGGTACACACAAGTTATCCAACCCACTACGTGCATACCTAAGATATCCAAGCTACCCCATCTATTTGGTTTTTCAATGCCCCCTCTTGCTGTTGCATTAAGCTTTCCTAGATCTAGTCATATCATCCGCATCCTAGACTGCTCAAGCCCTGAGAAGAGCTGCAGAGTAAGAGTCTGCCCATATGTTTGGAGGTATTACAGGATCCTTGATCATAATTTGGTGACCCCCTCTGAGACAAAGGCCCTGTTTTAAGTTCAAGATAGTTTCAACTTTTGATTTCATTGGTTCTTCTTTGAGAAGCACCCTTTACTCCCTAATTGGATTATCCTTTTTATCCCTCCTACAGCTCAGTGTATCAGTCAGGATAAGCTGGGTTGTGCTGTAGCATAAACCTCACAACCTCATTGTATTTATGTGGGTCAGCAGGGGGGATTATGTTCATGTTAGTGATTCAAGGGCCAGGCTCATGGAACAGCCACCATCGCAAGTAATTTTGGGATGCTCATTTCTGTGCCAGAGTGAAAAAGAAAATAGAATGAATTGTGCACGGTTCCTTAAATCTTACAAAAGGAAGTGACACATGCCACTTCTCACATTTCATGGGCCAAGATAAGTCACTTGGACCTATCTAGCTCCAGCAGGGGTACAAATAGCCATCCTTCCATGTATCTGCCAGCAAAGAACCAGAATTATTTGGCAGGCAGCACTGATTATTTTTACCTCACCAGCTCTTTTTCCTTTCTGAAGGGAAAAACATAATTCTATAAATCATCCATTAAAATGAGAAAACTATCCAAGCACATATTTTACTTTACTCTGTTTAAAAAGAGCAAACTTTGACCCAAAGAGGGAAAATGGTTCTCCCCAGTCACACTGAGTCAATGACACTTTGTCACAAGAAACTAGGTCTCCTGTCATGTTTTGCCCCTTCTCCCTCTTGTACCACAATGTCACGTAGACATATTACTTTGTTGATTTATCTATATATCCATTTGGGTTTCTGAATCAATAAAGTTGTTAGCAATTTTATCCTGAATAGCTAGGGGGTAGTGATACTATGGTTGACTATCAGCAAAGGGACTATTTAATTTAATAAGCCCTGGGGCTTGTTAAATAAAAGAGAGGGTGGTTTTCTTGGGAATGAGCACTGAATGGAACAGCAATGTTGCTTGTCAAAATGCCCAGTTTTATAGTTTAACCCACTGAACTGACCACCTACTAATAGTCCAGTGCAGTGCTAGGTGCTTAAATTGGAAATGCAATAAGGTAATGAAAGGGACAATAATAACCTTAGCTTTGAAATTTTCAAATCCATGTCTTGTGCTACTTGGTATGTTTTCATTAACTCTTAATCTTCATGCTGAATTGCCAAGTACCAATTGGTAGCCATAACTCATAGTTGAAAATATTGACAGTCTCAAAGGCTAAATAACTAGTGGAGATAGTGAAACTAATGAATAGAGATGATGCGTTTAATCATTGTCACCATATTCAGTTTTTGTGTACAGAATCTTCGATGGAAATTATTGTGCAATTTGCTCCTTAATTTTAATCAGTCTTCCACAGTAGTGATGTGTGTACCTTGTCAACACCAGGGCATGCTCTTGTTTGTCAGCACCGCAACCATAACCTCTACCATTGTGCCTGCCATACCATGGATGCTGCATAACACCAGAAGTGACATTGCTGTATGTCTGGAAGACCTGGGTTTTGAGTAGGTATGTGTGATAGTTAATTGAGATGTCAACTTGAATAAGAAATGCCTGGCAGATTGGTTTGGCACAGCTCTGAGTGTGTCTGGATGATGGACTTAGTGAAGACAGAAGACCCACCCTGCATGTGGGTAGCACTGACCAATAGGCTAGTAGTCTCAATGGACTGAAGTGGGTAAGAAGAAGGAAACCTCGCTTTTTCTTCTTCAGAGCAGCTGCAATGTTCATCCTTGGAGGTTCATTCCCTCCCTTCTAGCCCAGATTTCTTGACCTTCCAGTGCAGATCCTTCAGCTTCCTGAAATGGACTCACATGGGACTCTATAGTGAACTCCAGGCCTTCAACTCTTTGCTGTGTACTCCTGCTCTCAGAGCAAAAGCAGTCATTTCGCATTCTTCCATACTTGCCTTTCAGGTGGCCACTGTCATCTTACCTTGTAAATCACTTATACATCATCTATGCAAATAATATTAAATCTGTCCCTCTTATGAACACTAACTGAGTCTGTGAGTTTAATTCTTTTTGATTAGTCATGTTGTTTTGGAACTGGATTTGACCACTTACCACCTCACTTCTTCTAATAAGCCCCCTCCATGTCTTCAGAGCATCTTTGACTCTGTACTAAATGTCTTCACTTGAATATTTTACATCATTTCCCCCACTCTTGCCCACACTGTTGCTCCCTTTTCTCTCATATTCTTGCCTTTGCTCTTTATCTGTTTTAAAGAGTGAGTCATAGCAACACCGGTTCCAATGCTCCTGTCTGAAGAATTGCTCATTGCTGAGGGCTCTCATTCTGAAATGAGAATGTGTATCTCAAATGCAGACCGAGACCCAGTCTTTGATGTGATATCATGCAATCTCTCTTAGTATCTTTCCTCATTAGGGCACTTAAATTTCCTTTAATTATTTCAATCATCCAATTTTAGTTTTGCAATTTAACTGTGGAATGTAATAGTTAGGTCTCCCATATTCAGTCCTCAGCGAAAATTGATACAGCTCATAATATGCCTTTTGGCCTAGGTTGTCCTGTGACTTACCAATTTAGCAGCAATGCCATTTATTAGTGAATTCGTCAAGTGCATATTGAGTGTCTTTTCTGTGCCAGACACTGGGCTGGTTATTGTAATGCAATGAGTAAGACATAATGTCTTTCGCAAACCTCACAAATTAGCACAAAAAGATACATCAAGAGAAAATCACTGTGCTAAGATAATGAAGCTGAAGTTTCAGCTATGCCTGGGAGCAAAGGGAACACAGAGAAGGATCCATAATTTAGCCTTATTGGCTGCAGCAGGAAACTGTGAGATGGCTCCCAGTTATTGTCAACTTTTGTGCTCATATCTTTGGTCATCAGATCGCAGGAGGGCAACCCCAAATAACTGTTGTCACTTCCACTTAGATGACTTATGATGTAGCATCCATGTTGTTACATGACTCTGCCTTACTGGGTTTGATGAAGCAAGTGGCCATGGTGTGAACTGCTTCCTGGAGAGGGCCTCACATAAGGGGCCTTTAACCAACAGCCAGCTAGGAAGTGACTCCTTCAGTTCAATAGTCATCAAGGAAAGGGGTTCTGCCAGCAAACAAAGGAAACTGGAGGCAGATCCTTGTTTGATTACTCTTGGGATGAAAATCGCATGGCCAGTATCATCATCGCAGCTTTGTGAACACAAGTAATTCACGCCTGGGCTCTGCCCATAGAAACTGAGACTGAGTTTGGTCTGACTCACACTGAGTTTGTGGTGTGCAGTTATCCAGCAATAGGCAACTAACACAGTGTTTAAGAGAATCTTCCTGGAAGTGATGCCACACTGCTGTAAAGAATAGACAGGAGTTACCCAGTCACTTTAGGGAGAGAAGTGGTGTGGCAGGGAGCAGGAATTTTAAAACAGGAGACACGACCTCTACATAGGTCTTGGAGGAGTAAAAGGTTGGTTTGTAGGGAGTTTATGATGTGGACCATATATAATTTCTGGTATTGGATGTGTGTTTGTCTGCAGAAATGCCCATTTAATTAAGCTTGATCTATCAGAAGCAGTCCAGTGCTGCTAGAGCTTACATTTTGAGATGAAGGAGGCTGTGTTAATACTCACTTTGACTCGTGTATTTTTTGACTTAAAAAGAAATTAATATGGTCTGTCTTAATGAAATTTTCTCCATGTTCTTGAATTAAATTAAGATGTTAGAGTTTTGCCAGGCCTGTGTGAGCACCATAGGTATGCATTTTATACCATCATAGTGAAGGAAGTTACAAGGATTAGAGGGTACTTCCACATGCTGAGACTATTTCATGGTGGAAATAACAGCCTGCAAATTTGTCAAGGAAGAACACTGTATCTCAGTGAAGTTACAAGTGGAGTTCTCTCAATTCTTACTGGTGCAAACTCATCCACATCCATACCTTGCATGCTTTTCTGCTCGGAAGTTAAGTCATCTTCTCTTAAGGTTCAGTTCTCAATATCCAAACTCCACCCAAATTCATATGTTCACAGGTGTGGTGATGAGAAAGTAGTTATATCATGGGGCATTGTCTTGGTTATTTCTCTCTCATTGCTGGGACAAAACTCCCAATGCCCAAAATTAAGGGAAGAAAGGTTTATTTAGGTCATAGTGGAGGCTGGCTCCAAGGCAGAGTGGTATATGGCAGAAGGCAACAGTTTATGGTGGCAGAAAACAACAAAAGCAGGAAGAGCAGAATGGGAGAGATGGGAGCAGCAGCAAGCCTCTTTCCCTACCTGATACTGTATGCAAACTACCCACTCCAGAATGGGTGTAGCACTCACACCCATAATCCCAGCACTGGACCATGGATCAATCATAAACTCTAGAAGCCCACTCCACAACTGCATGAGGCTCTGGCAGGACATCCAGACACAAACCATAACAGGTTTGTATACAAACAAGTGAGTTACTGCATTGATTAGTTCATAGCAGAGTGTGTTGTTAGAAGCTGGGGTCTGGCCAGAGGAGGTGGGTTGCTGGTAACTTGACCTGAAGTACTTTGTATCATCTTGTGTCCTGGCTCTTTCTCTTACTCTGGGTTTCTTCCTCCTCTCTCTCTTTCCTGACTTTTATGAGCTTAGCAGGTTTCTTCACCAGGGCCTCCACCATACCATTTCTGTTTTTCACTCAGGTGACCATGGACTCAAGTCTCTGAAACCATGAGCCTAAATAAACAGTTTCTCCTTTATGTTGTATATGTCAGGTAATTTGTTCCAGCCAAAAACAGAGAGACTAATGCATCTTCCTTCTGCACATGGTCTGCCCCTTGCCTTGCCTGTGTGTGACCTGGCCCTGTTTACATATTCTCCATACCAATGGCCATCAGTCATATCCTTCTTAGTTTCCTTGACCTTCTGTTTTCTACTGAGAAGTTTCTTTTGGCCTGCAGAGATGAGTTTTCACTTCCAAAACAATGTTCTCGCTGGCCTGTATATTTTCCAGGTCCTTCATTCAGTTTTTTTCTCTCTTTTGGCTTCTTCAGTGGAGATGCTGCAAGATGCATGGATTTTTCTCTGGCTAATTTTGTCACCTTGCTACTCATCCTCTCTTCAGTGGCAACAGTCTGATGATTTAATGTCACATCCGCCTAGACCTCAAGGAGTCACTGATGCTGTTTGGCCAGGCCATAGTCTCTCTGCTGCAGATGGCAGGAGGTTAGCCACTCCCACCTTGCTCTGCAACTACTTTCCCTGTTGGCTTTCACATCAGCACAGTCCCCTCGTTTTGCTCCACTGCTCTGACTGATCCTTCTCTCTTTCACTCATTTACCTGTCTCTTTATTTTTCCCTTGTTCCTTGAAGCTTGTCTTCCCCGTCACATGTGCAGCATGGGTGCTCTCATCTTCCTGAGTTGAGACTCCCTGTGGCATCAGATCTGCATCTGCCCTTTGTTGACCTGCCCCTTTAGCCTATTGCCAACAGACCCACGTACATAAAGCTCTATTGGTGGAGCATTAGCGCCTCATAAACACCAGAGTGCTGGACTCTCAGCACCTTTGATTCTTGCTGTTGTCTAGGCTGCCTTCTCCTCTTTCGTCCTTACCTTGCTGATTACTATTTATCTCTTAAGGCTTTGCTCAGGTGTTGTCTCTTCCCAGAATCTTCACGATGAAAGAGGATCAGAATGCATCCAAGCTCACTGGCAGAGTTGTACACTAACTCAGGTGAGAGAGGATGGCACTCAGTAGCTTCTAATGAAAAGTTTATTGATTGGAGCAAAAGTATTCTTTAAAGGTGTGACATATGACAAGTGGCAAACACAGACCTTGCCCTTCAGTCTCTAATTATGTCACAGGGGCTAAGTGCAGGATTGGTTGGCTCTGCTCTTTATAGATATTCTTAAATAAGACACAGGGACGTCTTATTGGATGTGAGCCAGCACATACTTTCGTTCTTTAATGAAAGGTACAATGAAGTTTGGATTCATAATTTTGCTATTGGAGATTCCTGTATCTGAAATTTACTTTTACACTGGTTTTGAGTGACCACATTGACTGTAGGCTTTTGCCAACTGTTAGTGACAGAGAGAACAGATGTCCTGCTTCATTTTTCTCCGTTTGCCTTGATCAGAAGCAATCAAGGCAATGGGGCTGCTGCTGGGATCTGTGGGGAAATCAAGCTTCTGTTGGCCTTCATGCCATCTGAGCTGAGGGGTCTGCATGTTCCTGAAGGCAGCCTCCATCCCAGCTGGCCTAGATGCAGCTTCCTGAGGCTGGGAACAAAGGCCAGCCCAGCAGGACAATTTAGAAATAAACTTGTCTGTTTCTGGAAGCACAGAAAAGAATCAAGAGAACATATTTTTTTAAATGTTATTTTTCTCATGTCTTTTTCAAAAATGCCAATTTCTTTCTTTTTTTTTTTTGATGGCTGTTGGGAGATGCATTTCTAGCCCTCCTTTTTCAGTAGAGGGTGACTTTGTGGGTTGGTATCCTGGGGCAGTGTGAGAGAATGGGACTTGGGTAGAAAATGGCTTTCTTCCCTCTTAAAAAGAATCCCTTAGTATTCACATCTGTTCTCTCCCTGAATCATCGATCCCCCAACCCCCAAACAATTATTTACACTTAGCCTTTGTACTTGCTGTTTCTTCAGCCTGGAGAGCTTTTCCTAAGGTGGTTCTCCCTGAGAGCTCATGCTCATATAATAGTCAGAAACAAAAAATATCTCATTCCAAGGTTACAATTAACAGTAAATTAGATGCAGGCTAGCAATAATGATACTCAAGGATACTCACTGGTAAGCCTCTCTATGAAAGAGCCATGGCCTAGTCATTCTGGATTAGAAGGTCCAGTGGCAGGACATTCACAGCTCATAGCACAAGGCAAATGCCATTTTCACTAGGTTTTCCCCAAGATGGGGTGCAGTATCAGTAGGGAATGCCTCCTTTGTGTCTTGGAAGAGGCCGCAACTACTGGCCTCAAAGCAGTGCACATGATGGCATGACCTTGAAGGAAAGGCCAGATAGAAACTTCTGAGACCAAGCTTGAGCCAGTATGACCTGTGGCTGTGTTAGCGTAGCCATGAGCATTGGTTTTCTTGTCTTAATCTATGGAGAGAGTCATGGTTCTTACACCTTAGTTTACACTAAGGGTTCACATAGACAACACATGCAAGGGGAGTGGCATTGTTCTCAGGAACCAATAAATATTCAGTGAATATTATCAGGAATCATTGTCACTCTGTGACATGTTGTGAGAATGATGAAGAGTATGTAAGGTGAAAAGTGTGTTAATATTGAGACATGAACCCTAGAAAGGGAGGCATAGGGAGGCCCAAAGTTGGGTGGAGGAAGGGAGGTTGGAATTTCCCATAACAGTCTGGATGGCAGGAATGGGAGGCAGGGTCCCCTCACCGTCTAACTGGGTGAAAAAGAGCTGTCTGTCCAGGGACGCCCTCTTGGGATGGAAGAGTAGTGAACAGACTGTTGGATGCGTGGGGGCAGGGCCAGGATCCTGCAGCAGAGTTCCTTTTGTGTAGACGGGTTCTCATAACTGACTGATCTTGGCTAACTGAATTGGCATTTGTGTTATAACCAGGATGCTAACTACAGCTTCAGTCAGGGAACTGCTTGTGGGATAGGTGATGGCAGCAGATCTTATGGGAGAAAAATCTGGAACACACGAGACATTGTATTAGTCAGTGCTCACTAGGGAAACAGACTTATTATATATCCTGGATTTAAAAGGTAAGTGGCTTACAGTGGCCACCTGCACGGTCAGGTATCTAAGAGTGCAAAAGGGCTGTTTGTGCACTTGAGATCCAAAGGATCCAGTCAAACGTTGAAGGCCTGGAGCTCACCATAAAGTCCATGTGAGTCTATGTAGGGAAGCTGAAGGGTCTGCCCTGGAAGCCAAGAGACCCAAGTTGAAGGTGAAGGCTGGAGCTCCTCTGAAGAAATGGAAGTGAGCCTTCTTTCTTTGTTCCACTTCTTATCCCACTCAAGGTACAAGCCTATTGCTGGTGACACTCACACCCAGGTGGGTCTTCAATCTTTTAGTAAATCCATTCAGCCATACTGAGAAATATGCTAAGGCAAGCAGTTGGGTGTCTCTTACTCAAGGTGACACACAGGTAATTATCACATGCATGGAACAAATCTTAAAAATAAAGAGAATGAAAAGAAAAATGTGTTTTGTTTGGTTTTCTTTCTTATGCTTGAAAAGCTAACCAGTGGGATGTGAGCTACTGAAGGATGCATGTCTTCTGTCTCAGAAGGCCAGTATGCTGTCAGAGAAGCGGTGCTACCTTAGAAGCCTTTGATTTCATGGTAGCTCCTCCTACCTAGGAGCTACTGTATAGCCCATTTCATTTTTCTTGCTGCATATTCCTCCTCTCTTCTGTGCCAGGGTACGTATGTAAAGTTCCTGCTCCATTCTGGGGCTTGTAGTGGTTTTGCCCAACTTCCTGTATTTGCTCCTCACAAAGAGTCCTAAAATGAAGAATCTACTATTGTTCCTGTTTGGCAAATGTGTAAACTGAGCCTTCAAGAAGGCAGTTATTTATTCTAATTTAACAGCTAGTGAGTGAGAAATCCAAGCTCCCACTGGATTAGGGGCTGAGGAGTCTTGTTTTGAGTATGTTCCAATGTCTTGCCTCTTTTTTGTAGGATAAAAGAACTGACACTTTTGGCTCTGCCCTCATCTGGAAATCTGGTGAAGAATGAGAATTTTGAGTTTAGCTTTGCTAGGAAGCCTGGTCCTGAGTTTTTTTGAGGGTTTGAAGTCCCAAGGTGGCTTTGGTTCTCCTGTGCTAGGTAGGAGCATCTTACTTACTTTTCATTGAACAAAGGTAAATTTATAAATATTTTGACAGTTTAGTTCTTCATTCCTCTACTATGAAAACATAGAAAATAGTGCATTAGTTAGGGTTTCTGGAGGAACAGAACAATAGGAAATATATATAAAATTATGCAAGGGGACTTATTATTAGGTAGGTTTTCAGGATTACAGGCAGAAGAGTCCACAATGGTCATCTGTGGGATAAGAGGTTGGGGAGTCCACAGTGGTGTCTGCAAGAAAAGAAGCTGAGGAATCTACAGTGGCTGTCTGCATGCCAGAGAGCTGGAGAATCCAGTGTCTTCTCAGTGAAAGAAGATGGAAGCTGTGAATAAGAGAGATCAAGGATGTGGCATTGGTCCAAGGTTGAAGAGCTAGAAGGTCTTAGTACAGTAACTGGTGCAAGCCTGTGTTTTAAGACTAAATAAACTGGAGTCTGTTGTCCACAAGCAAAGTCTGGAAGACTTTTCAAAGTGGGGACACTTCCTTCTTTTCCTTTTTATTCTGTGTAAACTATAAATCTATTGGTTCATGTCATTATACGTATGTTGTGTCTTCCACCCACAGGTTTCTGGCCTACTTGTCAATCATTGGTAGACACATCCAGAACTGTACTTTATGAGTCTACTAGGTGATTCTTATTTCAAACCTCACCTATCACAATTTACAGTTATAATTTACCCCTTGCCAAACTTGACAACCAGACACACCTCCTAAACAATACTTAATCTCCAAGTACAATAGTGAGTTCATAATTATGCCTACCAAGATAAAACTATCCCACATATAACTGGAAATGAACTAACCCCTTTCCTAAAGTCTCAAAAGTTCCAGATTGTTTTGAAAGTCTAGGTTTGTCTTAGTTACTTTCTCATTGCCAAGACAAAACCCCCAACAGTCAAAGTTAAAGCGGAAAGGTTTATTGTAGCACACAGTTTTTAAAGGTTTCAGTCCATAGTTAGTTGGCTCCAAGGCAGGGTGGCATGGCAGAGGGGTGTAGCTCAGAAGAAACAGGATGGGGCTTCCTTTGTTCATACCTGAAACTATCTGGAACCAATGTAGTTATCACATACTCTAATTCAGCATCATGCACACATGATCAAGCCATCTCCCAGAAACCCCACCTATGCGTGTATAAGGCTTTTGGGGAGACATCCAGATACAAACCATAATAAACTCCAAGTATCTTTTGAGACTCAGGGTGACAGAATGAGGGGTCAAGGAGGCTTAGACATTCCACACCCATACTCCCTGTTATGTTGTGTACTAGCCAACTTCCCCATATCTTGAATGTTTCTGGTCTCTGATAATGCTAAGGCAGAGCCTCAGATCTGGGTCTTTACTGAATATAGTTGCATCTCTGAAATTTCACACAATATGAACAAAGTACATGGATGTTAATTTGTGTTGATTTGTTCAAAGAATGAATCATAGTCCAGAGAAGGACTGGAGGGTTGGTCCTATCTGTGTGCTAGGAGAGGCAGGAGAACTGCAGAAAGATATTGAAGAATGGCATCCAGCTAGAGATATTCTTGTTGCAACTGAAAAATTAAGCACTTCAATAAAAATGGCAGAGGAACAAAAGAAACTTTTAGGCTCACATAAAAGGAAAATATGTAGGATTAGGACAGGTTATAGGTGTAGCTGGGTTTTGGTGCTCAAAGCTGCTTCCAGGGTTCTGTCTTTCAGTGTTTTCTCTGCTGACTTTTTGAGATGCTCACCAGCTCTTTGAAAAGATGGTCACCAGTGACTTTAGCATACTCTGGTCCTCAGTCAAGGACCAGGAGGAGGAATGTGATTCAGTAGCTTGGGCAAAGGTCCTCAGGTCTTCAATTGGTCGGGTCACAAGGTCATCACTCTAACTATTCATAGTGACAAACAGATGACATCCATTGGTTGATTAATCCCAGTTCTGAGGCCAAAGTGGGAGTGTCCACCCCCACTTCCAGCTCCCACACTCACAACATAGAAATATGCCACTGAATGGTTCAGAATGAGTCCTCAAAAGAAGAGACATTGTCACATAAACACCATCAGCATTTCCAACATACATTAAGCTTTCGATGTGCATTTGGATTCTAAGTAAGTCTATCTGGCTTGGTGTTTGTGGCAGAGCACAGATACTGAAAGCTACTTAAAACTGGTTAACCCAAGGCTACAAGGCTGGTCCTATTGGTGTGAATTTCTGCAACAGCTCAGGTCCACTGTATTAGTATGTTTGAGCTTCTAAAAATACATAGACTTGGTAGTTTATAAACAAGATTTATTTATCATTGTTATGGAAGCTACAAGTCTAACATTAAGGTGCCAGCAGATTAAGTGTCTGGTAAAGGTTCCTATTTTTGTTCATGGATGGCTCCTACCTATGCCCTCCCTTGGTAGAAGGGAAGAATTCTGTTTTCTGTATCCCCTTACAAGATCACTAGTCCCATTCACGGGGATCCAATTTTCATGTGTAATCATCTTTCAAAAGTCCTACCTCTTATCACATTGATGATTGGGTTTCAGCATATGAATTTTGGAGGAACATAAGCATTTAGACAATGGAACACATCATAAACACTACTGAGGGGAATGTCAGCTCCTTATTCTTGATGTTTCTTCCGGAGGGGGACATTTATTAGTGTGACACTCCTATAATTGACATATTGTGCACAAGGAAGTTTGTAGCTTTAGCCTTATCTGTAACTGTCTTTTCCTGGGGTAGGGGTGAAAGTCTGTGGTGGTGGTAGTGAGGGCAGTTCTGTGACTGTCATTTATAGTAACAAGATATTCATTTAAGAGGACAATGGATAAATCTTGCAGTGCTCAGTATTAGGAAGTCCATTTACAGATAGATACAAATTATATTGTCCATTACTAGCTTTTGTGTAAAAATGAAGGTGACATTGTGTCCACTATTTTATTGCTTTTTTATCTTTTGATTTGTACTGAAATTGGACGGCAAGTGGAAGTGTTTGCTATTCATTGGAACACGTTCAGTCTTTACATAACTTGGCTTTATAATAATAATCGTATAGCTTCTAAACACCTCAGTTTTTTCCAAAGTCTAATACTTTGAAACACTTCCATTAGTATTGCGAGGTTTCAGGTCACTTATTACAGTGTAGGCACCTGGGCATCTCTTCTGCATCTAATCAGAATTTCTGCAGGTAAAGTGAAGGTAGAGTTCAGAATGTTTCATTTTAAATGATCCAGTTATTCATTGGCCAAGTAGTATATCAAAATTACCACATTTGCTTATTTTGCTCCCTCTTGAGTCACATAAAGATAAAATTTCCTTTTCGTTTTAAATATAAGGAACCTCAGGTTTAGATGAAATTAATAATGAACTTTTCAAGGCCATGCAGCCCCTAAGTGGCACGATTACAAAATCTTTGCATCCTCCTGGAGCGCTTGGGCTAATCTCTACAAATTTATGCTGTTCTTTCTGTAGGACTTGGTAAAGCTATGAGGCTTAGAAGCATAAAATGGTTTCTGAACTCATACTGATTACAACGTAATTGGGAATATTAAGGCACACACAAGAAAAGGACGCAAATAATTTTGTTGTGGGCATGTTAAAAAAATTATCTGATGGCACTTTTTGACGTTCAGTAAGGAAGACTTCTTTAAGAACCATTGCTATAGGCACAAAAACCATGGCAACTGGGTCTTGCAGCCAGGAGAGATACCAAACTCAATCCAAATCTAATATTTATTGGTAGGAAATGACTCAGAGGAAATGGTAGGTGTGAAGGGAAATCTGGTTAAACTGACTAAAGTGATGCGAGTGCTTGCTAAAGACAAGCAAGTAAGGCTTCCCCTGGAGGATGGTGGGGGATGAGGAGGGTAATGAGATAGTCAGGGTTGGGTTCCTTGTTCTGTTGGCCTAATAGGGTTCTTTGCTAAAATTGGATGCTTTAAGGAAGTACACAGATGGGTTTAACAAAAGATTCAGAAATCTGATTAAAGTTTGGCCAAGCAAAGATCTATTCAGGTTCAATCCCACAGATAAGGGGCATATAGCAGGAACTATAAGAGTCAGGAAGAAGGAGAGATGACCTGGATTACCTAGTGAAAACTCCAAATGGAGGAAATTTTAAGAAGCAGGCGGTAGTGAGTAATACCAAGTATTACTGCAGAAGAATATTCCAGGTGATGGGAACAGTCAAAATGAAGATATGTGGGTAGAAAATTATAAGCACATTTTAAGGCTGTCTAGCCTGGCACATCAGTCACACAGCTGGCAGGATGTAATGACTTGGGCCTGACTTATTAAGCACATTTGAAAATTGGGTGAATTGCTTGATTTGGTAAAAAAATTACATGGTACATTTAATCAGGCCTCCTTTAAGGAACAAATGTCATTAAACACCACTTAATTAGCTGCTCCTGAAGCCTGACTGGGTGAAAATTATATCCTTGACAATCTACAAAATATTTTTAAAGTCAGATATGGAGAATAAAAATACCACTGGATGCCTTCTGGTAATAGGCCCATAAAGGCTCACCTCATTCTCATTCATTGAAAAGATTCATTTTGGATTGCACCTAATCAGAACTCGATGCGCCTTCTTTGGCGCAGAATCTTTAAGACTCAGGCTGTGTTGGTCTCTGTGCTCAAGGAGTGAAAAATAAAATAAGCAGAGAAACAGACACATGCACATGCAGTAGTATACTTGTTTATCAGCTTGCTCATTTGCTATAGGAATAAAAATGTCTACCGGCTCTATTAGCCTAGGATACAGTGGTATTTTACAATGTTCTGGGCCTTATCCAGGACTGAGAAAGCAAAGAATATTTAGGAGATGAAGTGGACACAGTCAAATTGACTTTATTGCATTTTAAAGAACTTCAAGTGATGTACAATATTCACACAGAAAATTGCACATAAGTACAGCTTAATAAATTTTCATTGATTGAAATCACCCTGTGTGATAGTTAATCTTGATTTTCAACTTGAGTGTTTAAGAAACACTTGCAGAGCAGTAAAGTGCACTTCTGTGTATGTCTGCAGGGTGCTTGTCCAGATGATGGCCCTGAAGGCCAGCAAACTGAGAGGGGAAGACAGGTGCCTTCCAGTAGGTTTGCAGCCCAGGTGGAATGTAAAGGGGAAGCAGGAGGAAGTTGGTTTGCATTTGTAAAGCTTCTTTGTGCTTGAATGGGTGGGTTTGGCTGCTATCTCTGCCTGGGAAAATCAGGTTCCAATATCTTTAGTCTTTCTCTGCGAACTCACACCATTGACTCTGCAGAAAGATTCCAGGCCTTCAGTCTCAGACTCACCCTGAATCTTTGATCTCTTTTGCTTTGAATTTCCCAGCTTTTTATGCTGGACACTTACCAGATTCTTGGCTTTCCACACACAGAGAGCCACTAAAGAATATTCTGTCTCTGATTTTGTAAGCTTATCTAATATATATATTCCTATCATTTATGTTCCTATAGAGAGCTCTAAGTAGCATCTTATAAGCACCTGATGAAAAAACAAAGCTTTATAATTATTTGGGACCTTAAAGCCCCTCATGCTCTCTTTTTATTATTCCCTGCTCCCTACTCTACTGGACTGGCTGTTCTGATTTTTCTTAGATGAGACAGATTTCCTCAGCTCCTATATGTTCTATGAATGGCATGGTCTAGCATGAATCATTTCATTAGGGTTTCTTTGATTAATTAGAGGCTGTGAGATTCACTCATGTTACTTTCTGTGCATGCAATTCATTCTCAACTCTTGCTGTAGATTGTTCTATTTGGTGAGTTCATTGCTGCGGGTTGTATCTAGAAGGCCTCCCCCATCAATGCCGCTGGTGCTCATAGGCAGGATTTTTGGTGGGTGAATCTTGGGTGTGTGATCCTGGGATTAAGAGTGTGTGGTACTGGATCAGCCCACTAATTGGTTTATCGTATTTCTAGGTGTGGAAAATGGAAAGCCTACCCTGGATGTGAGTGGCCCCACCCAGAAGGATTCTAGCCTAGATGTGATAAAAGGGAAAGGAAAGTTTGCTGCTTGCTGCTTGTTGCTTCCTGCCTGTCCTGCAAAGGACTGGTTTTCCTCTGCCATGACACCCTGTATTGAAGCCAGATAACTATGGACCGAAACCTTTATAAACTATGAGCCAAAATAAGCCTTTCCTCCTTTACTTTATATGTGTTGGGTATTCTGTTCCTGTAACAAAAAAGTAGCCAAGACATACCCCATGATTATTCACATGTGTTCTGGTTCAGATTTTTAAAGGATTTTTTGTTTGTAGCTATTACAGGTAATGGTGCTATAGATATGCCTTTTGTTATATTTGCTAATAGGGGTCAACCAGGATGAAATGCTTGTGGCTCAGTGTGTGGATATGCTTAAATGGAGTATACATGAATTTATTACCTTGCAATGTGAATATATATGAGAAAACATCAATGTACAGTAAAAATATGTTACATATAATATGTACACGTATACAGGTACATAATTACCTGTTCCTTTAGGCCACCAGCTCTGTGAATACAAGACTAGCTCGTTTTATAGTAGGGTCAAGTCAAACTATTCATCCAAACTCAGAATTCTCCCTATGCATTTTTAAACAAAGGAATAATCACAGAACCAAGGGGCCATGGATTTGTTTTTTGCTTCTCTGTGACACAGTTTCTTCATCTGTGTAATGGGGAAGCCTTTTTGAAAAAAGCCTGCTGATCAAGAGAATTTAGATTTTGTCCCAATAATTGTATGTTTGGGGACCCACATTTTTCTTACTTCCACAGTATGTGGGAGTTGATTCTTATTTTCCATCAGACTTATCATCAAAGACTGTGTCTACTTAACCTAGATTGGGATTCTGACAGGTTGTCCCCTGACAGAGAAAACATTATAATTGCAATCAGCAAAATCAAGCTATAATTAAATGCTTTGCAAATTGTTATGGTAGTGGAAAAATCATTTTTTATCTCATCTGGTCATTGCCTTCCCACCTCAAACTTTCTCTCCCACAAGTCTGCACTGGGTATTTTTCCATGTTTTGCTTAATTTTAGGTGTTGACTAAATATATTCTTCCATAGATTTAAGATAAATTCTAATCTAAAGAGTACCTACAAATGTAATTTGAATGAAGCTCTTTCTTTGAAAAAGCAGACAATTTTCAAATAATTTGTTCATGTATTTTAGTTTTCTGCCCTGTTTGGAAAGTAGAGAAATGAGACTTGCATGCCAAAGTTGTTCTGTGAATAAGATCACAAAACATCTGTGTGGAGGTAGGCACAAGGACCTTGGGGGAAAGTTTCCAACCATCTTATTTGTGAAGCCAATTCTTAATCAGAGCTGGTATTTTTCATAATGTGCCAACTCTACAATACTGGGTGAGCCAATGCCTTCCTTGGCCTGTAATTTTTTGTTTATAAAAGAAGGTGTTTAGGTAAAATTTCTATCTCCAAAATTTGGGAATGGTTTTTAAAGGGATTGGAGAGTAACTTAGATGACACAATTATTAACCATGAGTTTTCACCTTTTTCTATATCTTTTACCTCAGTGTCTAGCACTTCCATCCACTGGAGTAGAGGAGAATGCTGCCCTGTTCTTTCCATAATGGGTGTAGTGGATTGACAACTGGTGATCAATTTATAATCCCCAGCTGAACTGAGTAGGCATGGCACTGGGTGTGGGAGGCCCACATGGAGACTGTGGCCAGTAGCATAAGAGGCAGAACTGGAGAGGAAGAAGTTAGGCAGCTGGGAGTACAGAAAAGCTGCTGGGAGCTGGTAGATGCTGTAAAGAGCTGTTGGTTCCTTTGGAGAAGCTCGGCATGCTGGTTTTCCTGATGAACTTGGCTGGTTTCATTATCTGAGGAGCTTGGGACCTTGTTGGCAGTGAGAATAGCTTCAGTTCACTTTGGGGGAGCTCTGGTCCTCAATCTAAGCACCGCTTCCTGGCTCCAGATGGGAATTGTGCATAGCTCAGTAACATGAAGAAGCTTGTCATATTGGCTTCCTGATGGGAACTCAGCTTTCCTGATCATCAGAAGAGCTCAGGACCTCACTGTTGCTGAGGATGGCTGTGGTACCTTTCAGGAGAGCTGTGGTTCTTACTTTGCCTGTCACTTCCTGGCTCCAGTGAAGTTCTCTCAGCATGCTAGTACAGATCCTTTATCCAATTGGCATAGACTTTCTAGATTCCACTACTGACCTTTGGGCCTCCCAGTGCAGATCTGTGAAAAGGGCCCACATGAGACATTGTCACAGGCTCTGGGCTTCCAGTTGGATTCGTGGGAGGCATTGTTATATGCTCTAGGTATTCAACTGGACTCATGCAGGACATTATCATGGCCAAGCCCTCAGCTGGATTCCTGGTCTATATTGTGTGGACAGATTTCCTGCACTGTCTTGTATATGATTCTTTCGATGACTATTTTAAATAATTTTATAAAAGATGTGTCATGTATTATATTGTTTCACCTTGCACAATAACCCCCAAACCAATACACTGGGCATAGCCTTGTGACTTTTTATAGTCTCTGAAATGTGGATGGAAGTGACCATGCCAGTTCCACGGTTCTGCTGTGAGAAATATTGTATATTTCTATTTATGCTCTTGTGCTTCCAGACTCTTCCTTGAGAAGAACATGGTCTTGGTGACAGCTATAACCCCTTCAGTCCTGGACCTGAGAGCAAATGCATGAGCAGCAGAGACTTCCCTAGCTCCCACTGACCTGTGGACTTCAGAAGAAAAGCTCTTCGTTACACTGCTGATACACTTGGTATAATTTTGTTAAGAAAACAAGCCATGTGCAAGCATATCTACTCCTTGAACATTCATAGCTGGTATGGTTAAGACATGGGGAGAAATACAAAAGAAAGCTTATCACATACGACAGCAAACTTCATTAGAATTCTGTATAAAACACCTTTTGAGCCGTCTACTTGCATTATATCACTTATTTGTTGTAATAGTCTTATGAGAAAGAAATGATTATATACATGAAATGATTATATACAAATGATTATATCACCATTTTATACAAGGCAAAAGCTGATATTCAGAAGAGGCTTGCCAAAGGTTATAGGACTAATAAATGTAAGAGCAAGGACCTATTTCTAGGTCAGCTGGGCACCACTTTGTTTTGTCCCCTTTCTGAATGAGATGTCAAGTGTGAGTGATGCAGGATGCTCCGCATGTCATCAGGGAAACTGAATGTGTCAGCAAAGGTCATGCAGATGGTGCCAGGGTGGAATGGCAGTCATGAAGTTCAGAGTATGAGGAAAAGCGTGATGATGAAGCTTTATTTTGTCAACTTAATTGACTTGGAGATCTGCCCATGGTATTGGTAGAGTGCATTTCTGTGTGAGTCATGGAGGTATGGCCTTGGGTGCTGTGTTGTTCCTCTCTTCTTCTTCTCTGGCACTGTTTCCCTGCTCTGATTCCCAGTTGCTGTCACCTAGTCATGTTTTTTCTGCCATGCTCTTCCACCATGATGGCTTTCTATGAGGCCAGCTAACCTCAGCCTGCATCCGCTAACACAGTGAGCCAAGTTAAATCTCTCCTCCTTTAAGTTGTGAGTGCTGGGTATTTTGTCCCACTGACAGGAGAGTTGACTAACGCAGAAAGTTTTATTCAGAATTTTGGGTCATAGGCACGGCCAGACACTGGATACTCGTGGGCTTCTGTCTTTTCCATCCACATTGATGGTTTTGTTGGGATAATAAGGCCGGTTTCTCGTTGTGAGATGTGATATAAACACCTTAGAAGTTTGTCCCATAGAAGCGCCTTATGGGATGAAGGCAAAGAAGGAAAAGTGATAAAAATTTATTAGAGAAAATATTTAGTGTGATGATGAGGGCTGTAAGAGAATCCCAGTTATTTTCTTGCCAGAGTGAGGTACACATCACTTTAGGTCCTGTGACTCCCCTCTTGGTTTTAATGCCAGTGACATTTAGGAAGGAGCTCTTGTTCTGGGGGTAGACAGACATCAAAGCCTGGCATATTTGGTGGTCAGCCCTGGCTCTGAAGAAGCAGCTCTGTTTTAGTTTATATCTAATATGTTCCTTGAATGTTTCATGTGTTCAGAGATGGAAATTGGTCAGAAGAAACAGGTCACTGGGTGCACGACCTGGAAGGATGTATACTTGTCCCTAGCTACTCTCCTCTCTGCTTCCTGGCTGCCAAAGTGCAAACTGCTTTCCTATACAATGGCTTCTGCCATGCCATTTCTGCCTTGGAGCCAAAGCACCATGGACTGAGTCCTCTACAACCGTAATCCAAAATAAACCTTCTTTCCTTTGAATTGTGGGTGCCAGATATTTTGTCTCAGCAATGGGAAAGTGACCAGTATGAGCTCCTTACCCTCAAGGTCTCATGTCCACCTCCTTTTAGTCCCTTGAATGTAGTCCTTAAAAATGCTGTTCTTCATTGTTTGATGTGGAACATTTACACTCCATGGAGGAGTGTTTCAGCAGATCCTTTAATGAAGGAGTTTCCATGTAAAATAAGCTTGTTTTTCTTAACTATTTTTTCCCCTTTATTCTGAAGAGGAAAATAGAGAGTGTTTATAATTAATTCACACATATCTTGTTCACTGAGCATTTATTGAGGGGACTTTGAAGAGACATAATTTTTTTTCCACAGGGAAGCATGATAAGGATCTGATGCCCAAGCGGCTGTGGCCAGAAAAGTGGGAGGAATAGCCAGAGACCAGGGCTCTGCGATGGGAGAGAGTGCTATATGGAGTCTGAGCTGAAAGGATCTCTCTTGGAAAAGTCAAGGATCATGAACTTTGCAGCCAGAAAGTTCTATTTTGTAGATTTGCAGGCAGAGGTTGCTGGCTTCTAGGCAGCCCTGAATGAGGTGAACAAGCACAGATTCTCTGCGATGGTGGCATACAGATTTGTAACGATAAGGGTTATAAAATCTACATTTTCCAACCCTGCCATGACATGACCTCACAGATGTGCAAAACAAAGCTATGAGTTAGGGCTCATTATCCTCATCTTATGTATGTGACTGAGATGATTTATTATGTTCTAGCTGAATGACGACCTTAATCTGGTTCTTTCAGTGCTACGCAAGGATTGTTCCAAGGCTTTCCTTTACAAGCCTTGCCACAGACAGACACTATAAATACCACCACCTCCATCAGCACCGCTACCACCATCACTGCTACCAACTGTCACCACTCCCACCACATCTAACAGCGCTACTATCAGCCCACCACTATAGCACTACCACCATTATTTTTACTGTCATTACCACAACCAACACTGCTGTCATCTCCACCTCCATCACCATTACCACCAATACTGCTATCACTACCATCACACAACAACTGTCATCTCTCCTTTCAACACTACCATCCCCACTCTTGCTACCATATGATCACTAGTCACTACCTTACCAACATCACCCACCATCAGTAATACTCCAGCCAGCACTATATCAAAATAAGTAAGCAGAATTCTGTCACGTCCTTCCAGACAACTCAGGTGATATTAATGTTGGTGTGGCAGATTAACAACTAGTGGGTAACTGTAACACCCTGCTGAAATGAATTAGCGTGGTGCTGGGTATAGAGGGCCCACCTAAGGATTGTTCCCAGCAATATAAAAAGGAGACCTGGAGAGGAAGAGGTCATGTTGTTGGTTCTCCTGGAGAAGCAGATTGCAATGGTTTTCCTGATATGAACTCAGTCATTCTCATTGTTGGAAGAGGTCAGGACTTCGTTGTTGCTGAGATTGGCTGCAGTTGACTTCAGGAGAGCTCTGATACTTACTTGGAGCACTGCTTCCTGGTTCCAGTGCAGATCCCTCAGCCTGAATGCAGACGTTTTAGCATTCATGACAGACCTTTGGGCCTTCCCGGTGTAGATCCTTCAAACATGCTTACACAAGACATTGTCATGGGCTCTCAGCTTCCATTTGGACTTGTGGGGGGGCACTATCCTCAATTGGACTTATGCAGGACACTGCTGTGTGATCCAGAGCCTCAGCTGGATTCTTTGGGTCTCTGGTATGTGGACAGATTTCCTGCACTTTTTGTGTGTGACTTTTTGGGTGATTACTACAAAATAATCCTATAAATTATGTGTCCTGTGTTAAATTGTTTCTTTTGTAAAACCTGACCACAGCAGTTGTTGATCTTCCTACAGAACGTAGGTTACTTGAAGAAAGAGCAGTGCCCTAGATGGAATTCACCAGTTCAAAGAAGAATTTTTCACTATTGCTCAAAGGAAGTGTTTACCAGAGAACCTCCAAAAACAGTATGATGATTAATTTTATGTTAACTTGACCCACCAAGGAATGTTAAGATACTTGGTTAAGCACTATTTCTGGGTCTATCTGTGAGGATGTTTCTACATGGGGTTTGAATAACAGTTGAATGGGTAGAGAGGAGAGCAGATTACCCTCCCTGCCGTGGATGAGCCTTATCCAAACCACTGAAGGCCTGAATAGAATAAAAGGCTGGGCAGCAGATAACTCATTTTTCCAGTTTTTGAGTTAGGATATCAATTTTCTCCTGGCTTTGGACTTGGATTTATAACATTGGCCTTCTTGGCTCTTTGACTCTGATTAGGAAAGGAGCTCTCCCAACAGCTTTCTGGGTCTCAGGCCATTGGACTCGAACTGACATTATGCCATCAGCATCCTTGGACCTCGAACTAATGTCTGAAGACCTTGGACTTCTCAGCTTCCATGTTCATGTGAGCACATTCCCCACTACATGGATGCATGTGTGTGTACCTGTCTCTCTGTTATGTGCTATTTCTCAAGATGACTCAGGCCAGTGCTGAATGGAGAGTTTGTGCAGTGTGTGTGCAACAAGGTGACTGATGTACACTGAACTGAGTGGAGACTCCGTGTCCATGGGGATTCTTGGCTCTGGCATAGGTAGTGCCTATAAGAGGGAGGCTGAGCTGTTTGCATCTTTGATGTATCCTGCTTCCATTGTTTGCTCAGATCTACTTTCTCTTGTATTCTAGTTCCTACACCCTTTACTTCCTTCTCTGCCGTCGGTCTCTTTTTCTCCTCTAACCCTATCGTAGTAATCATATTATCTGCTGGGGTGAAAGATAGGGAACCTCATTTTTCAGGAATTTGAACTCAATTGTTCTTCCTCCTGTTCTCTCTGCATGCTTTCCTTTTCCTGAAGTGATGCTTATGAAGAATAGCACTGCTTCTTGTTAGCGGAGGCTGGGCCGTCAGATGAACAGGTTAGTATCACCTGGTGGCTTATGAGACTCTCAGAACAACTCAGACCTACATTTTACCAAGGTGTCTTGGAGATTCCCAAACACAGCTTTTGAGAAGTGCTGTTCTAGTTTCCAGATGGAATAAGAAAAATTGTAAGAAGACAAAAATAATAAAAAATTTAATACTGAGATTTCAAAAATATTGGTCACACAGACAAGATAATTGAGATTCAAAGAAGCGCTTATGCTCATATCTTACTGCCTAGGAAGCGAAAAAACAAAACTAGACCCTGTATATCTCCTATCAAAGCTTGTGTTCCATTTACTATAGCTTGTTCTACATTGTGCTCCAGAGCCTAGGGAATTAGGCAGCAAATACAGACAGGAAACAGCCAAACATATCTGGAGGCTGGATTTCAAACTCTAGTAGAAAGTGCACCAGTCAATGGATGTTAGGATCAGAAGAATCCTAAACAGTATTACTCCCACCTAATGCTCCTTTTGCAAGGCATCCTGGTTGCTTAATTTATTCTATGCTTGAGTCACTATCTAATGCTATTTTATTTGGCTATTTACTTCCTATGTCTTCTCCCACTAGAATGTGATCTCATAAGGTCATGAACCTTTTTCATCTCTTTGTCATTGCATCCTCAGAATTGTCACATAAAAAGCATTTAATAACTATCTGCAGAATAAATAAGTCAAAGAAAACTGAAGTCCTCAAATGAAACATAATTTATTGACATCATTTGTTCAAGTCACAGAGGCAGACAATTGTCTGCCAGGCAAGACCCCAGGCACTATGTGTAACTGTTATGGTGGGGATTATCATTTCTATCTGTCCTTTAAGAATCGTGTTCCCAATATAGAGGCAAAGTGGAGAAACAAGATCTTACAGTAGGATGGTGCTACCCTTGACAGACTCAAAACTTGAATCTGGATCTGTTAACACTTACTTGTCTTTTTAGGTTCAAGGGAGCTTAAAGAAGAAAAGACAAAGAATATTAACACAGATTTGACTTTTTAGATTCAAGGAAATTTGTACAAATTCTTCCTCCTTTTTTCCTTTATCTGAGCATCAACTTTGAGAGGTAGGCTAGATCGATAGGTATTTCCAAGCATTATCTTTTTTGATCTACCCAGTGTTACACAGAATAAGTATTGTCATCTGAAAGCTTAATAGAGTAGCTAGATGAGAGCATTCTTTTTTAGAAAGAAGTTGAAACATTTTTTGAAATCAAACCTATTTTATGTCCTAATTTATGGTCTTTATTACATACCATTTTGTCCCTTTTTATTTTTCATTGAAAGGAACTGATTCCTGTTATAGAATACTTAGCAAAATTTCCCCTCATTTTGGCTAAAGTTTTACCATAAGGAAGAAAAACTTAAAAGGTAGAAAGCGGATCCCAGGGATTTATTCTAAAGCAGCATTTTTTATTTTTCTTCCAGCCTGTATCTGCTCAGCCTCCTGCACTTTCTCTGTCTACAGCATCAGGTCCTTAGCTTTTACCTGGCTTTCCTTTTACCTTGCAAAGAGTTCACCAGGGTCTATAGTCTTTATTTCCCTAGGAAGTCAAGACTGTCTGATATGTTAGAAAAATTCCCAGTGGGGACTGACCTTGCGCTGGATTTCTGGTGTGTAGTCTGTGAGTAAACTCTTTCTGCAAAGGGGAACCGTGACACTTAGATTCAGATGGACTTGGTTCTGAATCCCAACTTGGTCATACATGAGCTGTGACATACTGATTCACTTGGCTGTTATGCAGTTCTCAATTCTGGTGGAAATACCAGGCTTCAGGAGCAGTTTTGAGGTGTGAACACTCAAATGCCACAGTCCCCTCGCCCACGTCCATGTGATAAGAGTTCTGGTCCATTGAGTTCAGCCTGGTTGATCACTGCTCATCTTGGACAGAGTAGCTTGGCAGGCCCCTGAAGCTCCAGTGGTGTCCTAAGTAGAGATGGGGCCACCTCTGTGTGCACAAGAGTCAATAAGAAAGTTCTGGGCAGCAAAGGATTCTCCTTGTCACCCAATATGATGCTATTTTTGGAGGAAGAACATTGGAAGGAAAGTCAGAGAGACTGCCATTACAGCCACCTTGAAAGAACAAGCCTTGTATGTGGCAAAAGTAGGTGAGAATAGGAGCTTTTGGGGTGGGCTGATGATAAATATGTTTTAATAAATCATTTGAAGAGGCAGCCGTGGTAAAATCCACATGACTTAATACAATGACAAGAGAGATAGTAAGCTTTAGAGCAAAAGTGACAGAAAAAATTTGAATTATGATCACATTAATTTGGAGTGTATTTTGTTGATAAGAACTAAGTTAGCCTGTCCTAATGTTACCCAGGATGCGTAGGACTTTTAAGCAGAATGTATAACATTAAAAAATCCTAGAAGTGAATGTGGAAGAGAAAGATGAACATTAAAAAAACTTTCCATATTATGTATAATGCCATTTGCAAATAACCACTATGTTAACTATAAACAAAAATTTACCTTTTATGAAATTGATCCAAGAACTGTTATGGTAAAATATTTTTAGATTAAAAAAATTTTTGTTGTTTTTTCTTGGAAATGTACCCCGTGACTCAAATGAAGCTTTTCCTAATCTACTTCCAATTGTCCTGTGTTCTTGGGAGGGTATCACCACAGCTTCTCAGTTAGAAATGTGAAATTTGCTCTTTTCACTGACTCAGACTCTTGTCCCCTGGGCAAACTCAATTAATGAAGTTTTACTCGACTTGTCACATAGTAGCAAATGTATCCACTGGAAAATTAACAGAAAGACAACCTGGGGCCTTTTAGCAGTAATTAATGTGTTTGGAATTGCAGTGGAACTCTAATTGCTGGTTATAAAATGTACAGTCTCGGTACTTTTGTTATCGGGCTGATGTGGCTTTGGCCTGGGTGTTGGGGAAAGGGCAGAGGGAAAATTACCACTTATTAATAATTCTGGTACACAGACTCCTTCCTGCCAAGCCCCACTGATTGATCTTGCCAGTGCCATGTGGAAGTCTGCATTGGACTTAGAACTGATTTATTTTGGTTGTGTTAATATGAGCAGCATCACTGGGCCTAATGATAAGCACTCATGGCTGGCTATAAATTACCCCCTTTCTTTGCTCTAGATAATAAGATGATTTTTTACCACATCTGAGTGTGAATTAGGAAGGGCAGTTGCTTCTTTAATCTCTAGTGCATCTCACCGAGAAAATGTTTCTGCAGCTATGTCTCCCATTTGAGAAGGAGACAGGTTTCTTCCTTCCCTCCTCCTCCTCTTCCTTTTCCCCTTCTCCCTCTTTTCCCTCCCCTTCATCTTCCTCCTTCTCTTCTCCCTCTTCCTCTTTCTCCTCCTCTTCCACTCCCTCGTCCTCCTTCCTCTTCTCCTCTTCCTCTTCCTCTTCTTTCTTCGCATCCTTTTTCCCCCTTCTTTCTGGCATCGTAAACATGAATAAATTGCTGCTTCAAAAAATTTCTCTGGAAAGGAAATTTGGAAATTTGCTGGGGCCCCACTGCCAACCATTTATGGGAACTGCTAGACGTTCAGTGTTGCTGGGCCCCATGTATTTGGTCAGTCATGGACATTATACTTGCTTCTACTTTAAAGTTATTGTGAGAATGCATGAGGACAATAATAACACCTCACAGGAGTGAAGCTGGCATGGTGTCATGATATATACCATTCATATGTGTGTATATAGGTGTATCTATCTATATTTCTCTGGAATCGTCTAGCTATGATTTCTCCTGCAATTTACAATTGAAGAAAGTGATGAAGGAATCTAAATTTTATGGGGATCACTTGGTGTTGATAGCTGTGACAGATGAGAACTATGCCAAGCCTTGTGCCATATTTATTATTTTTTTGGTTTTTATTTATTTTTTCAGACAGGGTTTTTCTATGCAGTTCAGCTGTCCTTGAACTCACTTTATAGCCCAGGCTGGCCTTAAACTTGCAGTGATCCTCCTGCCTCAGCCTCCTGAGTACTGGGATTACAGGTGTGCACCACCATGCCTGGCCAACTGCTTTTGAAATATAAGCCCCCTTGACCTGTTGCATGCCTGTGAAGTGACTATGCATTATTACTTCCACTTTACAGAGGAGAAACAAATGATCACACACATGAAGTACTTGGTTAGGGTCACAGAATGAAGTGTTCCATGGAAGTGAGGTCCAGAGCATCATGACACCATCGGAGGTCTTGTCCTGTGTTAGAGGCCATCTCTGTAAAGGTGTTGTACAGTGCCCAGCACTCTGCTTGCAGCTCCTTGCCAATTTCACATAGGCAGGTCTTTTTTGACCCTTGTACTTTTTGGTTTTTACAGAATTAAAACAAATGGCTGAAGAAATTAGTGAGGAATCAGAATATTTGATGTCTAGGCAAAGTAGAGCGCTGCATTTGTGAGGAAAGTAAGGAGACATTGGTGATGCCCTGACCTCTGGCACTCAGGTACAGAGAACTCAGGGGAGAAAGGATGTACCCAGTGACATATTCAGAAAGCTCAGGGGCTGCATCTTCTGCAGGTGTGATTGGATCCAGGCAGTCAAATGATATCACCTGGGGATTTTCTCACCCTTCTGTTCTCTGGTGTCGTATGCACAACCCAGTGGTCCCAGGAATAGGAATGAAACACTTTCTCCTATAGTGCTATATTATCTTTCCCTGAGGCCCTTGGCCTGTCTTGCTCTGACCTCCTTCTTGTCCTACAAACAATTAAAGCAGCACCCATCATGGTGGGAAGGACTAGTTGATGGGCTGTACTTTCAAGGGCAACTCAAGGTAAAATATCAATAGAGGAAAACTTTTCTGGCAAGTGAAGGAATCAGATGTCCTGAGAGAAGTCTGAGAATGGACAAGATAAGAGACTGTGGGAAAAGAGTTCACTTTGAAGGTTTTTCTGAGGTCTAATGTCACATGCATCAGTGAAGCACACTTTCTGCAAGTATTGTTTGGCTGTTTTGTTCACATCTGTGTGAAAACATTCACTTGTATGATGAACGGGATAGCAAGGAAAGTGTCAGCTTAGGCAAAGAGACAGTGTCTGGACTGGAATGGAGTTATCCTTATGCAAAGAAAGAAAAGAGCTCGGTGGGCATGAGTTCGTTACTCATGTCTGATGAGTAGGTCATTCAGGCAGACAGCATACCATTGATGGGCCTGAAAAAATGCAGAGTTTAAGACAGAGACATAAACACAATGCTAATGTTCAAATAATGGTGGTTGGTCATGTATTTATTTATTAATTGTTTATTTTTGCAAGTATAAGACACCCTGTTTTTTTTTATTTTAAAGAGAAAAAATAATAACACAAAAATAAAACAACATAAAACAATAAAAATGATACAAGATTTCAAAACATGATGATAAGAATTAGTAGTGCTTGTTATATTGCATAATGTTGTCTTCAATGAAGTTGCTCAGATTACCAGATATGAGAATGCAGCATTGATCAAACAATTAAAGATAATAAAAAGTAATAAAAGCATTAGAAAAGATACAGAGCTTCACTAAAGGACACCCTAATTGTTGAGGTCAGTAGCGGGGGTTACTGACAGATGGGGAGGATCAACCTACTCATTGGTAAGCAGGCAGATAATTAGGAAGCACTCTCAGACTGCGGAGTCTGGGCAGCCATAGTGACCTTCAGGAGCAGTCACTGAGCTCAAGCAGAAAGCTCATGGCTCTGACGCCCAGTGCAGCCTGCTTGTTCTGGGATGTTTAAAGTCATCGCCTTAGACACAGCACCTGTAGCAGGAGCTTTCTGGGAGGTCCTCCTGCTTCCTGCTTCAACCTGTTCCAGAAAAAGTGACCATAGTGTCACAAACAGAGTTGCTGTAAGGGGAGAAGAAGCTGAATGGCTCATGGTTCATTTGTGCCCGTGGGACACACAGATTGTTATGCCTAGAGATGTGTACCATAACAGAGAACTAGAGGTTGATGGAAGCAAAAACTCACAGGCGTTTAGATGGTAGAACAGTCACCCGCATGTACGGAATGGTTAGGAAACCCTAAGAAGAAGGCATTGAATAGATGCTTGGCAAATTCCAGCTATTGAGATAGATGTGGCCAGGACCCAGAAGGGGCAGTTTGTGATTGACAGACAGCCAAGAAAGAGCACTTTCCCAGAGTCCAGATGAGGAAAGAGTTTCTGGAGAGAGGATGTAACCAATAGCCCCCAGCTCTTGAAAAGGTTCAGCTTGAGACGGAGCAAATAAAACGGTCAGGAGTCTCCAGTGAAAGTGAAAGATTCCCAGTGGGGCCAGGAGAGTGATCACGCTGAGACTCACTGAACTCTCTCTGTGTGTGCGTAGCCTGCAAGCACAAGTGGAGAGAGAGCCATCAGAGAGAACAGAGCAAACCTGTTTTTCCTGAAGGCACAACCCAGCTGTAAGGGTAGCTGATTTTCTCTATGATCCTCAGTGCCCCCAACTATCCATCTGGCCACAGCTGGCTGCAAAGGACTTGAGAAATGATGTTTTTCCTCCAGTTGATTTTGGATCCAGCTGCAGTCAAGAATGTTTTATGTAAAAGTGCGAATGGGAAATGAAAACGTAGTACAGTGAGCAGCTCAGCCACAAGCAATGTTCCACAGTGAGACTCACCTACCTCCTTAGGACTTCGCTTTCCACAGGTTATCAGTCTGCTGGGGGCTACACACTCATTTATGCAATGTGAGAGCTTGTATAAAGTACCAAGATATCCTTCCTTCCACTGGTTTACTTTGTAAAACTGTTGCAAAATGCATATTTCCCACCTCATTTCAGTTTGTTAGAAGGTTTAAATGACATAAAATCTACTCTCAAACCTAGCATAGATCCCTTTGTTATTATTGGTTGTTGTCAATAATTACTATTATAATTAATTATGAACAGTGAAAAATTTTATTAATACTTTAAATCACTATAATTAAGGCCTTTTTGCTGTTAGAATTTGTGTAAGCCACTAAAGATATAATTTCATCTTTGCAGAAGTCACTGATTCCTAACAGATCAAATTATGATGGTGGAGAAGAAGTATAAATGACCACACACAAAAACTTTTATAGGAACTGTGTTGAAAAGGAGTAGGTGATTTTTCTATATTGATTTACTAACATGAATAGGGTTGTTTTATTTTTTGCATAGTTGTAACAAATATCCTTAATCTCCTTACCTGTGGATACCTCTGTCACTATCATAATTACTGTTTAAAGAGAGAGGTAGGGGTGAGGGGGAAAGAAAAAAGGGGTGAGAGAGAATGAGAAAGAGAAAGAGTGAGAAGAGAAGGAAAGATGGAAAGGAATGAGAGCAACGCTGAATAAGTTATTTCCTATTCATGAAAACCTCAGTGTACTAGCAGAGTTTTCCTGCATATTTTTGCAGCTTCCTGCCTGTCGGAATCTCTGCTTCTCCTATAGTAGCCAGTGATGGTAGCTTTTAACAGATGTGAATAATTATTTTAACAAGTGGCCCTTGGTTACTTTATAACTGGTAGTAATTTCTCCCCACATTAGAACATTCATCTCTATTTTAATTAGACAAAGATATTTAAAAATATATGGCCCATTAGAATTTCAATGAACACAGGTCAAATATTCGTCCTTCACTCTATCTAAATCATGAAGACTTAAATACCATAAACTAGAGGGTTATTTACTGTATCTCTGCTTCTGTTTCAAATGAATTTTTCTTTTGACTTTCATATTTTAAAGGTAGTTGAGCACATATACAGCAAGTGAAAACCAGCAGACAAAGACATTATTATGGCATACAGTTATTAGTTTGGTTGCTTCTTTGTCTTAATATGCAACTCAAAGAGTTTTTGTGCCATGGTTTAGACTCTTTTTTGTTAGCTCCACACCAGGCAGACATCCTGAGAGGCAGATGAAGCACAGGTAGCAAATGATTTAGTACAAAAACATTACAGGAGTAAACTCAGGTTTCAAGCTCAGTCTTCCTGAGTCTAACTTCTGTGTTCCAGTGAGCTGATTTCCCCAGCTCTGATGACTTTCTTGCACCACATCCTTTCTGAAGGAAACTGTGGCCTCTTGTGCAGTTTGACTGAGTCAGACCTTGCAAACACAGCATCTTTGCACTTGTGTACATGGTCCTGTGGTACAATGAAGGTGATGAGTTCAATGAAGTTTGCAGGCAGAATTAGTCCCCAGGGCTTTCCTTACAGAAGGTAACAACAACCTTCGCTGCAAGGCTCAAGTCTTTCTACAGTGAGAAAGCCAAGGAAACACTTCCTTGTGACTTTATAAATAAATTTGTGTCTGCCAACTAGAAACAGCCTCCTAATGTGCCACATCCTACATGCATTTGGATTTAATTTGTTTGCTTTTCCTCAGTGATTGCTCTTTAATTATTGCAATGTTGAAACAACTTGCTCTGTCTCCAAAAATATGCTTCAGTAGGTGGGAAAGACAAGGGGGTAAAAAATAAGCGGCCTAGAATGTTGGATAACAGGATAAAGGAGGAAGCCAGAAGCTGGGGAATATCTGCTCAGTACTTTGGAACCTTGCTCCCTCACCTGCCAAAACAAAGGGTAGCTAGTGTCCAAGGTTGACTTTCTGGAAGTGCATTGTGATCTTTTGAAAAACTGCGAAGTCACAAAGAGGTAGTAGACTACTGTGGGATAAATTAGGCTGGTTAGAAGCTGTCAGCAGCTGTAGAAGATGCAAGTTCCACTTTATTTAAAATTAGAACAGAGGAACTCTTAGCATAATATGTCCCTCTGGCCTTTACTGCTTCTCCATTACTTTGGAGGAAATTATGAAACTCTGAGCTCATGTTAAGCTTTCAGGGTCTTTCTTAATGCTTTGAGAATGTTTCAGAGGTTTGGTACACATTTTCTCTCCCTACTCTGAAAATCCAAAATCTGAAATGCTCTGAAATCTGAAACTTTGAACTCTAACATAATGCTCAAAAACTTTTGTATTTTGGAGCATTTGAATTTTTGGGTTACCTTGGAGCATTTGAATTTTTGGGTTACCTCCACTGGTAAAGTCTATGCAAATGTTCTAAAATCTAAAATCCTGTGAAATCTGAAACTTTTCTTGTCCCAACAACTTAGGATAACGGACATTCAGCCTGTGTTCTTGTGCTAGATAGAGCCTCTGTCTTTCACAGCCCTTGACAATGATAAGGGACGAGAATAAGAAGTGAAAACACACCTAGACATTAATTTGAAGGGCTTGTTCTCACTCATTTTTATTTAGGGATGACTGAGGAATTTTCTCAAAGTTACATGGGTTGAAGTTAGTTTGAAGTTAGGTTCTATATATTGCCAAAGTCTGACTAATTTCATTAAAACATACAACCGTATAGTTTGGTTTCTAGGCATGTGGACCATGTGTATGGTAGGTTTGTGGGGGACCCTCTTGAGAGCAGTTCTTTCAATGGAGTGAGGAACATGGGGTTAACCAGAGGTGAGCATGAACCACAACACAGTTACAACAACCAATACCAGTGGGAGTTCCGGAGACAGGAACTTCCATACACCTGTCCAAGCTCAGGGGGCTGGTTTTTGTTATAAGCTCACCCTGAGAAAATAAAGCAGCCCCCTTTAACTGAAGGCAATTCTCAAGACTCTCATCTGTAAGAGTTGAGCAGAAAACATCTCTTGTGAGGGGGGAAAGAAAAAATATTTCAGGTGGAGCAGGATTTGGAAAATATATGACAGACTTCACTACAGCCCACCTTTTCCAGTACATACTCTGCTTTGCTTTATATATTTTGTTTGCCTCACATGGGAAGAACTCCTGCAGGATTCTTGTTGGTTTCCTGGCCTTGGAAAAGTTATAAGAGCAAAATTAGTAGGCAATCTACAGTCCTTTAATCTCTACTGAATCTGGTCTTGAGGTGAAAATTGATACTCATTGTTTCTCACCTCTACTGGCAACTTCAGGGTCCTTCTCTCTCAGTCAGCACATCTGCTGGTCTAAGGGGTTTGCAAAGGTGTCACACAGTCCCGCAACCCTGAAGCTACTGGCTACCAGGATGTTTTGTGATCATGGATGCTATATTTCTCAATTTACTGTCAAAACTGAGCATAATGAGAGGCGCCCTAGTGAATTATTTAGGCATCTAATGTGTTTTTTCTTGCTTCTACATGTAAGACAAGTCCCGTAATTTCTGGATGATCAGGCTCAATTATTCTTGCCCAGGTGTTGACTGTTTTCCTTGCCTGCCTAACTCTTGGCACAGGGGACTTGAAGCTTTTGGGCTGAAGCCATAGCTAAAAATTGACCTAGAGTCTTGTATGCCAGATGTAAATATTTCTGTCATGGAATCTGATGGGCTTTCTGAATGATGGAGCCTAGCTTTTAGGGTCAGGAAACAATAAATCTTAAGAACAAAGCAAACTTTTGTCCCTTGGTTCCTGTATTCATTTTACAGATTGGGAACATGGCAACATATAAAAGTCACTTAGTTTCTTTTGCTAAATGGAAAAGTCTCATACATTTAGTTACTTATACAATACATTTTCATTCTTTTATAGCTCTGCAGATCAGAAGTCTTGGTAAACTTGATGGGTTTTCTGCTAAGCATCCTGCAAACCTAAAATCAAAGTATTTGCCAGGCTAAGCTCTTACATGGACATTCTAGGGAGGGATTTTTTTCCAAACTCACTGATATTGTTGGCAAAATTAAGTTTCTTACAACTGTGAGCCTTTCTTATTGTAGCCCGAATTCTGGTGTTTTCTCACCGGGGCACTTTCTATCACTTTGGTAAGTGGTGTGTCCTCCTTTGGAACATTAAGTATAGACTAGCTGGTGGTGTTTTGTCACCTCATGATACATCAATTGTAGCAGGCTTACTCCACTGAGACTTTTGCCTCTTGTCTTCACCATCTGCCACAGCAATTCTGCTGTCTCTACTTCACCTAGCATTGACATTTATTTCCATGTTTCTAAGAGCTGTCTTAGCATATGTATGTTACTACCTTTGTCAGGCCATTCAGGTCTTACAACTTAATGTTTAACACATTTGTGAACTTTCCTTGGTACAACCTTATGTTCTACTCCCTCCTACCTTGGTCCAATGCCTCCAGGTTCTAGTTCCATATGTACAGGCCTATATCTTGGTAGTCTTGTTGCCCCTTTAATAGGCAGTGCCTTTCCTCCTTTGGTCCCTCAATACTTCCTATCCAGAGGGTGATGTCCCTGGCTCACTGGGCTGTTGTTGGCCAAGAGGAAAGGTGAGAATGCTCATGTCTTTGAAATTCAGAGACCTCTGCATCCTTTCCATTAAAGATGTTTTGGTAGCTTGCAAGAGAGTGAAGTGAGTCACGTCTGTGGGCCCAGAGACCTCAGCAGAATGTGGGAAAACAAAATTTTCATGATTATTAACTAAGACTCTAATTCTGAGTCTTGGAGCTCCACCTGGTCCCAACGAGGACCTGGCCTTGCACAACAGACTTTCTGAGTTTAAGAACTCAGTATTCTCTGCAGTTCTTTTACTCTTGTAATGAATTCTTGATTTGTCTTTGAAGTAGGTGCCAGTTGCTTATCTGCTGTGAAGGTGGACCTCTACCTTCCCCAGCTTTAAAAACTGGTGAGTAGCTGTCTATCCTCAGCTTCTCAGTGTCTTGTTCTAGTGCATCAATAAACGGCCCTCAGTAATAGCCACTAATTGCCCAAAACCCAGAACTAGTAATGTCTTTGGAAACTCAAACACTTAAAAAATAGCACCAGTCAGCACACTCCCTTCCATAGCCATCCCACCTCAGTTTTTCTGAAGAAATTTTAATAATTACACTGTTATAGAACATGAAGAGACATTGGAGTCATGGCGTCCAGTCAGCCAATGAATTATCTGACCCCAAAGCCCATTTTAGAGTCCATTTCCAAGTACACCAGCTGATTTAGATTTGCCAAAAGAGACTGAAGCAGAGACTTGGATGCAGGAAGGTTACTAAGAAGTGGGCTCAAGAATAAAACCTGGAGGGAGTGGGAGTTAGACAGGGGGAGAAGTTGAACTGTGATGCTATTATAACCAGGGCTCAGTGGATCCTAGGGGGAATTCTGAAGCAGAGTCACAACTCTATGTTGTCTCATCAAATAGTGATTGGGCATTGCTACTCTTAAAGGAGATGTTTGACTTTGAGAAAGTTGGTTCCCTTCTGGTAAAAGTAAAGCCCAAGCAGGGACTTGGGTATTAGACAGCAGCAGCCTATAGCATGCAAGTATGTGCTTTAGTCCTTTGGATTTTGGGATATTGGTAGCATATCACTACATGTTGTGAATTCCACTCCCAAGTCTGCCACTGACTAAGACCTTAAGCAGGAGCTTACCCTTTGCTATCTAAGTTTCTGCAGGGACAGAATAGAAGCTGTATGTTTTTGGATGCTGGACTAGGTAATATCTATCTAAGGAATTCCCACCCTTGCCCCTATAATTCGGCACTACAGAATCATTTACTTTTAACTTTATGACCCACCTTCTTGAGGTGACACAAGACTGCTTTGAAACTCCTTTTCTATCACTTAAAACCCTTGGGATTTTGACCGTGTTTGATAGATTTCTCTGTCTCAGTGTTTCCATTTGCACGGCGGGGATACTGGTATTGACTTCTTGAAATTAATTTCTCATCACTGCTCCATTTGTTTTTACTTGGAATAAATACTGAGTGAAAGACTTTAGATTATACTATTCTTTATTTTGAAACAACTGCTCATTTTTGTCATACTCATCAGAACATATAGCTGACGTATGGGTAAATATCTAGCTACTTTGCTGCATGTGATTAGCTATGTGTGAGGAAATCTACCTGAAGATACAGAGGAGGATTTTCCCAAAAATGAAAAGTGGATATTACTAGGGCATGGTGAGATGGCAGTGCAGGCCTAGCATGGATAGCACATTATCCTGTCATTGTTCCTCTCTTGGTGATGAATTGCCCTGACACTACCACCACATTTCTCTGATAGTGTATCACTCTGTTATTCTGCTTGGTTGATTTTGTTTGATGAAATACAGCTCAGCGTATGTCTTCGGAGAGAAGTACTCAGGTGGAACCAGGGCTTCCATCGCCCAGAAGAGGAAGTCAAGAAGTCAAGGTGGGAGAAAGAAGGTTGAAGAACAAAGGTCACACTCTTGAGAGGCAAGGAATTGCATTTATAGTGCTACTTACACAATTAATATTATTCAAGTGGAGAAGCCAGAATAGAAGGAAGGATGATCATTTCCTCAGATAGGAATTTCAAACTTGGAAAGGCTGTAGACCTCAGCAATTCAGACCCTCATTTGATAGCACAGATCCACCTAAGAAATCTCTAGACTAATACATAAGCCTCTGAATACTTGGAATAAAATTTTCAATGTCAGTGATGTAGTAGAGGAAGCATTTACATAGGCACAGAACAGGGCTAACATTGAGTTTCTAGCTCTTTTTTTATTTGCTGACAACATATGAACTTCTCTGAGCCTAAGTATGTTTGGATATTACATAGAGGATATTACATAGAAATAATCATACCTGCTGCGAAGAGTTACTGTCAGAAATACATTTGATTACAATATAAAATACCTGGAAATTAGCAGATGGTCCTTTATTACTAAATCCCTGTTATCTTCCTCCTAATCTTTATCCTTGGAGAACTCTGTCTTTATAACAGAGCCTTAGCCTTGAAACTTCCTTTGTGTTATTGGGCCTAAATGTTGCCAATGTATGAAATCCAGATTTGCTGTACTGTTCCCTTCTTATGGCTTGTGTTTCATAATCTCTAAGCCTGTGAGTATCTCCCTGACATGGCTGCTGTCTGGATTTGAGTGTGATCCAATAAAGATGCCTCCCAAATACTGGAAACATTGCTCAGCGTGGCTCTCTTTGGTCTGTTTCCCATTTTTATTGTAATATATATCTGTGATAGTTGTCTTGTGCCTTGCCCAACACACTGAGCTATGTTTTACATGGTTAAGTGAATGGAGTCCTCACATTTCTTCCTCCACCTGTCTTTAGGGGATGCTGCAATTCCAAGGTTTCTCTGTCTTCTCCTCCAGGTTAGGAAGATGGATCAGTATGGACTGTTAAATCAGAAGGCGTCTACCCAGATCTAGGTTTTACTATTGTTCTTGAGTGAGTCACTTTTCATCTGTACAGGTTGTTGTAAAGGTTAAATATGATGGAAAGGACAGAAATTTTCTTGAGCTTTTATTGATTAGATGCCATTTCCAGTGGTAGGCTCGTCACACAAATTATTACTCTAATTTTCGTAAAGTTATCTTACCTTCCATAGACAAATATCTCTTACTTCCATTTTACACTTGAGAGCAAGTGTCCTTGTGAGGACAGGGAGGTAGAAGGGGACACACGGGAGAAGGAATATGCAAAGAAGGGGAAGAGAAGAGAGAGAAGAAAGAGCAGTTGCCAAGAAAAGACACCACAGTGGAGCTGCAGGAAGTAGAGCTTTGGTTTAAGTTCTCTGTGTTCTTTTGCTCCGAAGCAAGAATCCTTTTAAAAATCTGAATGTGGAGAAGAAATAGGGTCACAGAGTTTAACTTTGAGCAGGACAAAAGATGTGTTTGTGCTTCGTCTTAATACCCAGATGCTAATATTCTTGGACAGTCTTAGAAAACCAAACCAGTCTGAGCATTGGGGCTGTTTATTCGAGTTTCCAGTCCAAGATTCTAGAATTCAGAACAGGCAGGAGAGTGGCTGGAGCCCCTCACTGGTAGAATTATTTCAGTGTTGAGAATGCCTCATTTGTTTCATCAGTATTAGCTGCATAGATGCTGTGCACTGGGTGTGGGCCAGACCCTGGGGGTAAAGCTGAAGGCGAGTCGGGGTTCTTCAGCTATGAACAGGTTACGCCTTGGCTCCACCTTTTGGTCCTGTGTGAAGAGTAAATAGGTACACAGGATCATGGAACTAATAATACTCGAAAGTACAGATAATGTCACTTATGAAACGCTACTCTTTGATTTCCTATCTGTGAAATATGGCATTTATATTAGGGGCTTATTGACATAATCCAGGTGGATTGATTTGGATTATCTGTACATTTTATTTTTTCCTCTAGAATTTGTAGTCGTATTTAACCTGACCATCCTCTGTAAAGCAGACACTATCACATTCATTCCAAAGGTATTGTGAGAGTTGCCAGTGTCCTTTGTAAGCTACACAGCCCTCCAAATGCACAGATTTTGGAAGTGTGCTTTATACTTTATAAAACCAATTCATATCTACTATTTAACAGTTACAATAATTTTTAAGATCTTTCTCTTTCTCTTATTTGTAGTTAATGAAACTGAGAGTCACACACACAAAAACAAAACAAAACAAAACAAAAAAACAGCCTGCACAAGCAGAATAGTTTAACAAGTTCAAGAAGCAGAACCCAGGCATAAGTCCTGGAAACTCAGGTTCCATGTACCAAGTTGCAAGATTTTGGTTGCTTTTAAAAATAATCAGTCTTGATAACTGGTAGGACTTCTGTGAAACTACTGAAGAGCATGCTGAAATAGAACTTGCTGTACTGGGACATTATCAGAAGAAAGAGCAAAGAGAACTAAATAAATTTGGGCACCTACCTGATTTAATCCTCCAACACTTCTATGAAGCACAGCTCATAGTCTCCACATTACAAGTAATAAGATAAAGACTCTTGGATTTATTTTTGGTGTATGCTCAAATAGCTAGTAAGTTACACAGTGTGCTTGGAGCTCCCAGCCACAGTGGGCATGGCCCCTCCTCCACAGCTCCTCTAGATTCTTTGAGCAGCACAGTCCCTCTCTCTGCACTCTTTTTATGATGCTTTGCATTTTCTGCTCAAAAATGCCCAGTGGGAATATATACTGGGAGGTAATTTAGCCAAATATCCTTTTTAGCAAATGATTTATTTACTGCTGCTAGGACAGCATTTTCTCCTAATCTTTCTCTGGCCTTCTTTGTTGCTTCCTGTCTTTCTTGTTCAATTCTCGCCAGGAAGCCTCTTATCTTTGCTGATTTGGGGCCAGTACATCTTCTTTCCACAGTAAAGCTGAGGCTAATAGGCACCCAGAAGAAAAGCAAATCTTATGGCCACTTGGAAGCACAGTTGTCTCCTCTTGTGATAAATAACTTATTTTTCCCCTAAATTCTTAAGTGGGATGTCTCCTGATGACCTCTTTCCCTCACAAAGCCCATTGCATCTCAGATAGGATCCTTCTGCCAACTGAGGCTAGCTGAAACAAGCTTGAGTTATTTGAGAACCAGGGAATAGTTGTGAAACAAATCAGCAAGATCTTGGTATTTGCATAGTGCATTTGGTACAACTGGCCCTCTATACCATAGGGCTTTATATCTGCAGATTTGACCAATAGAGTATTGAAAATATTTGGAAAAATATTGCATTTTCAACTAAACATATATGGATCTTTTTTCTTTTTATTCTCTGAACAATATGATAATGTACCTATTTTCATGACATTTACATTGTATTAGGATTATAAGTAATCTAGAGTTGTAAAGTCAGTTGGCTGGTGATAAGGTTATATGCAAATACTATATCAAAGGACTCTCACAGTCCTGGGTTGTGGTTTCTGTGTGACATTCTGGTATGAATGGATACTAAGGGATAACTTTATTTACTTATCTGGTTTGGTTGCATTTAAGAGAAAGAAGGCCATACTAGATGTATGTAAAGGACAGAAGGCACTTAATAGCTTTGTACTCTGAGCATGTATACGACTTTTTGGTTATTGAGAGGATCATGTGACTAGTTAACTGCTAAGATGGACTCAAAACTCACTGAAAGCCAAAATGATTTTTCTGTCATGCTAACTTTCAAGGCGAAAAGGGTAACTTTGCCTATAAGGTGGGATGGAGCCTACCTACTTAAACAAGGTGCTATCCAATAGGACAGGAGAAGCTTTACTCAACCTAGCTGTTTTCCTGCATTTCCTGTGGTTTGTTCACTCATTCTTCAGGTCAAATCTTACATTATGTGCGGCCACCCCAGTCTCCCCTATTTAAATTGTCCTTCCAATGCTCTGACTCCCTTTCTTGCTTTATATTTTTCTGTAGCATTTATTACCATGTGATGTATCATTTCTTATTTATTAATTTTCTATCTCTTTTATCTTGTTAGAATGTAAGCTCCATGAGGAAAGAATTTTCAACTGTTTTACGCACTGCTGAAGTCCCGGTGCTTGGAATAGTGCTTGACACAGACTAAGTGCGAAGTGATGAGCCGATGAATGAATGTGAATTAACAGAGGTAGAGGCATCAGATTTCCAGTGGTGAGATCCAGAGCTGTATCTCAAATGGGGTAGACCAGTTGTTCACAAGCATAGAGTATCCAAATAATGCTTTAAATGGAGAGCTCTGCATGTGAGAAGCTACTAAGATAGCTCTCCTCAGTCTAGATGGTTTTTGCTACTGACTCTTTGTAATCAAGTTGGGAACTCTACATTCATTTGTGAAATCCTTTCCTTTGACTTTGATTTTATTTTTATTTTTTTTATTTTTATTTTTGGCGGTACTGGGGATTGAACTCAGGACCCTGCGCTTGCTAGGCAGGCGCTTATTCCACTGAGCTATATCCCCAGCTCTCCTTTGACTTTTATGTCTTGAATTATTTTGTATGTGGATTCTGATCTGAAATTGTTGTCTACATCTTCCCTCTAGAACACCTATCAGTTATGCTGCAGTGACTCTCCAGCTTTATAATGTAAACTCTCTTCTTTCAAAATGAGGCTGTCATCCAGCCTTCAACAAGCCCCAGGTCAAAGATTATCCGACTGTAATGAAGTATTCTGGAGAACAGTTCTTTCATGTTTCCAAGTCAGCCTTCTGTTTTCACTGACATTCATTTTTATTAGAATACAAGGAAAGATAATTTTGATAGGTGTATAAACTGAATCTTTAAAGTGCTGCTGGGTCATATTTTTATAACATGCCTTATGAAGATCGATTAATAACTTTAGAAGGAGAAAACTCTGCTTTCTACAATTTGCAAAGGGAAACTCATTTCCACCTTTTACTTCATGTCTTTAATGCCTCTTTCTGCAGAGCCTGAAAAGAGTAACTTGCTTTTGATAAATCACTGCTTTTTTCAGAGTTGTCACACTGTGCTGTGCATCATGGAGTGTCCAGGCTTGATATCACAAGCCACCTAGTTGGCCTACTTTTTGTCTGTTCCTTTGTTCCCTGCCTTGGTTTTAGGCTTGTCTGTTTCTAAATCTCTTGGTTTCCTCTCCACCCTCAGATCTTGAGCTGACCTCTTATCTGAGTGTTAGATTTAGGTTGCTTAGTTTATCAACTCTTTCTTATAGACCAACTTTTTTATTTATCCTAGAAACTTGTAATCATTTTTTCTTGTTTGGTGATATTTACAATGCAGTCTCAAAAAGCAAAAAAAAAAAAAAAAAAAAAAAAAAAAAAAAAAAAAAAAAAAAAAAAAAAAAAAAAAAAAAAAAAAAAAAAAAAAAAAAAAAAAAAAGGAAAAGATTAAATAAATAAAAACAAAGAAAATGAAGGACAGTGGTTGATTGTTACTAGCCAATATACAAACCAATTTAAAAAAAAACAACTGGTCAGAACAGAATTGGAAAGAAACTTCTTCAACATAACAATGAAAAGTAACAGCAAAACCCCCAGTCAACACCATATCTGAGGTCAAAAGACTGAATACTTGTCCCTTAAGATTAGGAGTAAGACAAGGATGTCTTGCCTCTTTGGAAGTTCTATCCATGGAAATTAAGCTACAAAAAGAAATACAGGGATTTCATACTAGAAAGAAAGGAGTAAAACCATCTCTATTCACATAGAGCATCATGTTGTATGTACAAAATACCTAAGAACCACTAAAAACTATTAAAACTAATAAGTGAGCAATTCTAGGTTGCAGGATACAAGATCAAGAGACAACATATTTACATTTTTGTAAGCATTTTGTAAGCCTGCAAAAGGATAGCTGGGATAGCTGTACTGATGATGTCTGGTAGTTTATTGAAAGGAATAGTTAATGCTTAATTTTTTTATTTTGACCAATTTTGAATGCTTATATCTGGTAATCTGAACAATTAATTTGAAGGCAACAACATGCAATATAACAACCATTGGTGAATTCCTACCATCCTTGTCTAGTGAAACTCTGTATCATCTCTAATGTTTTTGTAATTATTATTTTTTTATTCTCTTTAATGGTTTGATCAATATTGCATTCTTACATCTGGTAATCTGAACAACTTCACTGAAGATGACAATATATAATATAAAAACTACCGTTAATTCCTTTCATTTTGATTTGAAACACCGTATCATTTTTAATATTTTTGCTTTGTTTTGTTTTTGTCTGTGATGTGGGCATTTTGCTATTATTCTTTATTTTTACTATTCTCTTTAAAATAAATAAATAAATAAATAAATAAATAAAAGAATTAGCTAAAAACAAAATTATGAAAAGTTACTTTCACAAAAATGAGAAATTTGTACTGTGAATATTGTGAAAATTTCTACTTTAAATTAATGATCTAAGTAAACAGAAAAGTGTCCCATATTTATTGATGTCCTATGTTTATTGACTTATTATTGAGATGACAATTTGTCTTGGTTAATTTTCTCTCATTGCTGAGACAAAATACCCCATGCCTAAAACGAAGGAAGGAAAGGTTTATTTAGCTTACAGTTTGTGAAGGTTTCAGTCCATACTTGGCTGGTTCTGAGGCAGAGTGGCACACAGCAGAGGGCAAGCATTCATGGCAGCAGAGTACAGCACAAACAACCAGCAAAAGGGAGGAATGGTGGGCAAGCAGCCTCTTCTCTTCCCTTGCATTGTAAACAGCCTACCTCCACCCAGAGGGCATGTAGCTCTCATAGTCTCCATGCCCTCCTCTTCCACAGGCTCAGGATGTGTACAAAGTAAGCACCCTGGCTTCCTGCTGAATCACTCAGCCAAACCTCCAGACTTCCCAAGTTGACACAACGTATCAACCATAACACAATTCCTCCTAGAATGTAATCCTTGTCCAAACCCCAGATGACATTTTTGCAGAAGATGAAAAAGTTTGTATAAAGTTTATATGGAATTGTAAGGGATCCAGTATAGTCTAAACAATAACAACAAAAAGTAGAAGGACTCATACGTACCAGTTTTAAAATTTAGTGCAAATCCATGACAATCAAGATAGAATGGGACTATCACAAGGATAGAGGCAGAGAGCATGGGGATAAAATTAGGACCAAGATATAAATGTGTTCATCTATGGCAAGTTCAGGTTTCAAAGAAAGTGTCAGAGCCAAAATCACTCAAAAAGGAAAGGATAGTCATTAAAACTAATGCTGGGTCATCTCCCAACTCAACCTCATGCAAAAGAAGTTGGACTCTGACTTGACAACATCTGGAAAAATTACTCAAAATGGATTAAAAACTTACATGTAAGAACTAATGCAGCAAAATTATATGATTTTTGTATTTACTTACATATGCAAATATTGTACATTTTTTTTCATTTTTCCTGGTTGATATCATTTCCCTTTAGCCATAAGGACTTCTTTAATTATTTTTTCATGAACTATTTACAAGATCTCTCAAGTTTTGTTTCTCTGAGAAGATCTTTAGATTCTTCATTATTTTTGAAGATCATTTTAATTGTGTATGAAATTTTGGGTTGATTTGCTTCCCTTGTCCTTTGTATTTAGCATTTCTGATAAACAATTTTCCCTCTTCTATGTTATATGGTATTGTCGTCTTTTCTGTATGTGTATCTGAGATTTCTTTATAGATTTTTCAGAAGTGTGTTATAGTATGATATAGACATACATAGAATATATATGTATAGATCATATAGATTTTCAGAACTTTGACATAGTGTGATATAGATATATGTAGATTATATGTATATTATATATATATCATAGAGAAGATGTGTCTGTGTTTCATTTTACTTTTTTACTGAGTATATTCTTGGATCTGTGAGTTTTTCTTCTTATTTACCATATTTGGAGATGTCTTTCCAAGTTAATTTTCCATGAGTTCATTTTTATGCCTTACTTCATCTCTTCTCTCTTCTCAAGTGTAAGTTTATGAATAGCAGACTTCTTGACATTATGCTGAATCTTACCTTGGCTCTGATCACTTTTTTAAAAAAATCTTTCTCCCTTGGCATGGTGGCACGTGCCTGTAATTCCAGAATTTGGGAGGCTGAGGCAGGAGGATCATTGCAAGCTTGAGACCAGCCTAGGCCACAAAGTGACCCCAAGGCTAGCCTGAACTGCATAGTGAGACTCTATCTCAAAAAGCTGAAAAAATCTTCCCTTTGTCAATCACATTTAGCTCTTTTGTTGTTTGGTTTTATGACTGTTTCTATTATCTTCTTCTGAAATAATTTGTCACGTTTTTCTTGCTTCTTCACATGTCTAGAAATCTTTGCTTTGTGCTTGCTCTTGTGGGTGATGTGTTATAGAATATTTGAGTATATGTTACTTCTTTAAATAACAGGTGAATTACTGTCCTTATCCTGTTTACTCTGTCATGTTGGCTTTTATACTTTTTCTTTGGGGTGTATCTATGTTTTATGATAAAAGTGACATTTATCTGACTTAGGAGTATGGTCTCAAGTTGCACTCATTTATCTATAAATATCTCAAGTTTATCCTTCTTTATGGCTCAGTAGTACTCCATTGTATAAAATAACCACATCTTTTTATCCATCCCTGGTGTGACAAAATGAAAAAGTAAATGAGACCAAAATGTACGATAGATATTTTGGAGAAATTATTCAAAATGAAAGAGGAAGAAGAGTGAGGGGAAAGGGAAAAGAAGAAAAGGAAAATTTAAAAATTACAAGATAATTATGCCACTAATTTCTCTTAGTTCATTGAAAAGAAAGGTTTGCATTAATATTGGCTGGAGAATTTTTATGCCCATACTTTGTACTCTGAGTAATTACTTTGAAGATAACAACATATCATGAGTTAATTATTGCTATTCTCCCATTATTTTGCTGTGAAATTTTGTTTTACTTTTTCCATAAAATAAAAAAATGACCTTACTATAGGAAGTGCTCTTTATTCCTAAACTGAACCTGCTCCGGAGTCATATTTGATACCTAGAATGCTCGGTAATATCTTGCCACTGCATTGGTCTGGACTTTGATGTCTCTTGAACTCTGTCCTCTATGGCTTCGGCTTTCAGTCCTGCAGCCATCACGATCCAATATGGAGCCTTGTTTTTCAGCTCAAGTCTAGATTTCTGCTATGATTTGTAATGATCCAGATGCAAACTTTTGGAGCCTCATATATGCACATTTCCCTCCTCCTGTGCAGACATATTTCCAGCATATGTGAATTCTATTATCTACCATCTTAGCTCAGTGGGACCTTGACATTGTGCTTGGACTCCTCAGCCCTACTCCTTGATTAAGAGCATATGCTCCAGAGCTGAAAGGGTTATGATCGCCCCTGATGAGGTACTTACTTTTTCATTTGGATATAGTCTTTTCTCCCTTTTATTAGGTCATAAACTAGTTGTTTCACTCATTATTATTTGTACTTTTAAATATTCATAGTAGGAAGAGTTAGGTCTGATACATTGTCTCAGATGACCATGGTGGGATCACCATCCTTTGAGTTTTTGTTTTTTACAAAGTGATTTTATGTCTACAAATTTCAGGGTATCTTATATTTACTCTGAGTTCCTGACAGTGTCTTATTTTGTTCCTCTTTCTGATGATGCAATCTTTCTTTAAATATGTCATAGTATTGTTGCAGGATCCCCTCTCTTACAATTTAAGTAACTGAGGTCCTAAAGTGTGCTGCTTTTCATTACCACTGACTCTTATTTATGGTGATTTGGTTTATTAGATCCTTGCTGGCCTTTGATTTTGAGACCCTTATTTAATCATTTGTTGTTAATCTGCAAGTGAAGCTTCTTCAAAGTGCAGATGTTCCCGCTCCCTCCCAGTGATTGTGACCAGCAGAGACCACTTCCACTCCCTGCAAAAGTCTTGTCCAGCCTCTGGAGCCTGAGGTTCCAACCTTGCACTTCAGATTCGCTACGTGGCTTCCCCACAATGGCCTTGCAGTTATCTGCGTCTGCCATTGAGGAGCAACCTGGAGTCCTGCCACCCTGCTGGCCCCTTCAGCAAGTGTCTTTCACTTCAATTCTTTTGGTCACTTGGAACAGGGAAAGAATTGCCGAACACCTCTCACATTTGTTAAATGTATACTTCTTTAAGAGACCTGTCCTCTTCAGAATGGAGAGGTCTGAGAAGAATCAACAAAGGTGCCAGAAATGGCTCTGCTTTATAGTCAACAGACATCTGCATTTTCATAGGAGGGGGATTTACACGACCTAGTATGCTCATTTAGAGCATATTTTCCAATTATGTAGAGTGGTATTGAAGGATATCTATAGAGCAAGAGTTCAAAAACACTGTATTTTGATCAGTCTTAGAAGGTGTAGGGAGACACAGGCAGAAAAGTCTGTAAGGTAGGGGGAGATACTCAGTCTACCTCCTTGAGCGTGACATAGGTACCTGGGGAATGAACTGCTACTATTTCATCAGTTTGGATTTCATATTTAGTGTAGTAATAAATTCCAATTTATGCAAAGCAGATAGTTATGTCTTTGTGGCAAAAGTAAGCGGAAGTAAATCTGTATTTGAAAAATGCACCTCCAGAGGTCCAGATAGGTAAAAACTAATCTGGTTCAGTTAGGATGGAATTTAAAAGAAAAAAAAAAGATCGAGAAATGCCTGCCTAAGGAATGACTGACATTCTGCAGACAAATTATGATAATTACCAAAACTGAGCCTCTAGTATTTAATTGTCTTACAGATCATCTGAGTTTCTAAGTTTTGTTACAAATAGTTTTCCCCTGCTTACACTGTTTGAAGGACAAGGGAAGTCCAACTTGATATATGATGTACCTCTAAATGTCTTTCTGTACCTGGCTCTTATACTCCTATAAAGCCATAACTAATGAGAGAAGTTGGAGCTTCCAGCGCTTGCACTTGATGGAATGTCTTCATGACACAGCAATAAGACCATACGACTTGGGGCCAGATAGATCAAAATATTAAACCTAAGATCTGCCCTGAACCAAGACTTCACATTCTTATTAACATGAGAACTTTCCTTGATCACATGCCATTTTGGTTTTATCATGTGCAGAATGTGATTGGAAACATATCTTTGGCTAAGGAATGGGGGGACTAAGTGAGACAGTGTACATTAAAATGCTTTCAAAGTGTTTTCCTACTCGGCAGGAAGCATGAACGACATGAGATGGCCAAATGCTTTCTGCATGCAGACATCGCAGCATTAGGGCATGCCAGATGGCCTTCTAAGGCTTCCCGGGTACCAGGAAAATGGGAAAGAACAATGTTGAATTTGAATTCTAAAGTAACAGTGAATTGAATCAGAATATATTTGTGTGTAGTCACTCTCTATAAATTAGGTTAAACATGCAAGGGAAAAAATAGCTTCCCATTCTGCTACTTTCTGAGGGATTATTAACTATTGAGAGTTATGATTCCAAAACCCTCAGGCTCATGACAAATGCGACCATGTATATAGTGGGCCTCAGAGATTTCTTCCATAGCTGCTGCTTTGCTCAGACCCTCAGGGTTGGAAAAGTCAAATTATTCTGGGCCAAACAAGTTGTGTTTGTCAAAAACAAGAAAATAAATAAAAAGCAAAGCAATAAAGTAATGCTAGACTGAAAAATCAGTTGAGATAGATGCTTTTCTCAGCTCTGCTTGCCAAAAGCAGGGTGACCCTGACTCTACAATTCACATCTCAGCCTGGAGCAACTGACAAAAAGAAAGGGCTTCGCTACATTCTGCTGACCTGGCCTCTTTTCTAGGTGCCATTTCCTCCATGCACTTCGAATGTGCTCCCTTTTCCAAGGAGTCCTAGCTTGAAACCACTACTTAAAGTAGGTCTACTCCATCTCAACCCTAAGTTGGATGGGTGGTGTGCCTCACTATTGGCGGTCAGATGCCGTTTTCATCCCAGATACCACTCTCTGCCCTTTGGAGCTTGATACTCTGCAGCCCACTAATTCATGATCTTTTTGTGCCAGTGCCCAAACTGTGCTCATGGTGCTCTTGCCCACTCCAGTAGTAATGAGATCCAGGACTGATCATGTAGCTGGATTGTCATCTTTATGTTCAGATTCTACTTGATTCTGGAAAGATTCCCAGTGGCTTGTAGTTGTGAATGATCTCTCATTTCTCTAAAATGGGCTTCTCCAAACTTGCTCTCACATTTGGAAATGAACACACTCTCAGCCACATATCATCTCCCGCCACTCTGAGTGAGGTAAGATCTCCACACTAAGAGCAGAGTGTGCCTCCTTTTGCGTCTTCTCCCTGTCAGTTCGTGATGGCAGTTTTCTTCAAATGGCTTCGCTGACGTAGCTTCCCCCAAGAAACTGGGGTTTGAATCCCTTTGTTTCCATATGCTGGGCTCATTCTCACGTGTCATCCTCTTTTCTTCGCAACACTGTCTCCAGCACCTAAGAATGCCAGTCCCATCACTGTTATGTGCCTGTCTCTTATAGCCCTTGCTTCACTTTTCACAGTGAAACTCAGCTCCGCGATGAGAGAACAACCAATTTTGCTTACTATGTTATTCCTGCCACTTACAACACTGCTTAGACCTTATTGCACTGAAAAATAAAATAAATAACCCGCAAGTGAACAACAAACTTGGATAGATGGATTAACTGTTTCATCTGTGACAATGGCACCCAGATCCATCGTGGTCTCCCAAAAGGTTTTGGTTAACTTGAAAAACACACCCAAGATTCAGGTTTTCTGAGCTCACACAGGCCTCCCGTTGTTAGAAAACTGCTCTTTCTGCAATGAAAAGAACAGGCACCAAGTCTATGAGCCTGTGCATAAAAGGATCCATTATCTCTAGAGCCAAATGTCACTGCTGGAGTGGCTTCCACATGCTGCCAAAAAGAGCATTATTAATAACAATAATGATAATAATAGCAATCATAATAACACGTATTAAATTTTAATTCATATGACACAGAAGATCCACAGTTCTGGGAGGGAATCATTCTCACAGCAAAGAGGAAGAAATAAAGCAAAACTTCAATTGAAAGGAAATATGATACAATTGGGGCCCAGAGCCAAGCTCTAAGCTCTTTTCTTAGGGTAGAGAGAAAAAAAGCTTCATCATGCTTTAGCCTGAGACAGGCTGCATGTAAAGTTCTAAATTTCAGGAATACAACAGAGAAGAAACACGCATTAGTTCATTTCAATAACTCTTTATCATTTAAACTAATGTATGTAAAACATGACCTTGAAAGCCCTGAGGGATGCAAGGATAATTGTGGTCTCAAGGCAATTCAAGTCTGTGTCTGCCCTGAAGTGCTGTGAAGAACAGAATCATATGGGTTAAAGGATCAGTAGCCCAGGCTGTGTCTACAGAGAAGAGTCAAACATTTGAACAATTAGAAAAAATAATGAGGTGATTTAGTGGTTGTGACATTGTCACACATATTGGAATGCAATGACTCTTAAATGGTGAAAGCTAAAAAGAGGAATCACTTTAATTTACTGGGCAAATTTGTGTGACATTGACAGTATGTGCCTTGGAAGTTGACAAGGTGGGTTTGGGTCATGCTTCCTCTACTCACTGTGAGATCTTGGCTATATCATGTAAATTCTCTAAACTTCCATTTCATATCATTAAATTGAGAGCAATAGTACAGTACATTACCAGGGTTCTGCAGAGAAACAAGACCAATTAGAAGTCCCATAAGCTGCCATCCGTGAACTAAGGACCTAGGAAAGTGAGAGGTATAATTGAGGCAAAGTCTAGGGGTCAAGAGCCAGGGTCACTGATGTACAGAACCAAAGAGGATGATTGTCTCAGCTCAAACAGAAGCAATTCTCACTTTCTCCAAGTTTTTCTGCTATTCAGGCCTTAAAGGCTTAGAAGACTGTCACTCTCACTGGTCAGGGCAATCTTTTCTCAGTCTACTGACTAAAATATTGATAACTTCCAGAAATATCTTTACAGACACACAGAGAAATAGTAGACAGCTATTGAGGCATCTTTTAACATGACTGAAGAGACCTATAAAATTAACCATCATATAAAGTTTAGCCTCACAGGTTAAAGAAATGCTCTGGGAGTGTCAGCATATGTCGTTCAAAAAAGGTTTACTGACTATTATGAGAGTTTATACACAAAGCAAAATAAAAAAGTAATTTAGACCTTCATAAACTTAGGATTTGGGTTTAGTAAACTTGGCAAAGCAGATCTGTGTAACCATTTTTAGTGGCATGGATCTATGGGCAAATTGAATTTTTAGACTGGGAACTTGCAAGCCAGGATCCTTGCATGACTGCTCTCTCAGCATGGCATGGGACTTAGGAATTGCCCAAGGCAGACGATTAATCATTTCAATATTAATCATTGCATAACCTTCTTTCCAGGCCACAGACTCCCCCAGGCTGAATTATAACTCAAGCATCATTCTTTTTTAGGGTGTCAGACCTTTTCATTAGAGCTAAGATCTGAATCTATAGTCTCATCTTTATAACAAATAAAGAACATACTTGTTCTAAAAGTATAATATATATATATATTAAAAGTCAATCTATAAAACGATACACACTTAAATTGTCTTTTTCCTTATCAAAATTCTACTGTTCTTCCTCACAGCTCCACCCAGAGCTTTTCTAAGTTATTTTAAAGCTTGATGTAATTGACATGATCACATACAATATGCTGTAATGGTAATAATAATAATAATAATAATGATAATACCTGCTTTCTTTAATGCAATGTGCAAGTCAGTTTTTGTAAGCACTGTACATGCAGTGATACATTCACTTAGCACAACACAAACTGGTTCACAAGCTGCATGGCTTAAGTCTGGTTCTGTAATGTCTCTGGGGATGAGTATTCTATTGGGTGAGTGGAGGCAGTACTGCCATCCTAACAGGGCCAAGGCTGCACAGTGTATTGCATGGTGTCTGACACCCAGCAGGGTCTCAGCTGAAGTAACATGGTCTCTCTCACATCTTGTCTCCATCTTAATATCACCTAAGTTCTAGCCCAGTTCTGATCACCTTAACTTGTGTCCTATAGGTACGAACATAGTTGCTTGGAATAGTTGTTTGTTTTTTTCTAGAAAACAAGGCTGGTGTGTTAGATGAGCATAATGACTTTGTGTTTCCTGAATGTACAGCTATTCAAGTTGTATTGTTACTCAGAACACCAGATGGAGAGCTTAATTTTTATTTACATTATTTTCATTAAAAGTCTCTTTAATGTTTTCAGACCTATGAATGCTACCAAGGAAAGGTAACTCTAAATTTTTACCTTCTTCAATACCTCATTCTCCAATTAGTTTGATTAAAGTTGATCTCACCACAAATCTCACCTTGAGACATTGGTATCTGCCAATATATTATTTTCTGATTTGTGCACACTTTTATGTAAAAGCTTACCAAAATATACATGTAGTAGGTTCATATATTTATTCACCTTTCCACAAAATCTTGGCAGGTAATTACTGCTGTCAAATCCATTTTATGAAGAAGGAAATCAAGTCATAGGAAGTTAGTTACTTATTTTATGTGTAAATTCAAAATCAGAAACAGATAATCAGACTTCAGAGGCTTTGCTCTCCTATATCTTCTCAATATAAAGAGGAATATGCACTTATTCCACAATGGAAATTTAACCGAAACCAGATAAGTCAGCAAAACTGTACCAGAAATAAATCTACAAGTTATTCAGCCTACCATATTATGCCCTTCCTAAGTAAAACTACTTATTCTTCAGTTTTCCTAATTTGAAATAAATGCACTATTGGGATTGTACATAACTGATACACATAAATCACTCACATAGTCCACAGTTATTAAATACTTACTACATTTTTACTATTTACTCAGAGAATGAGACCAATTAAAATATCTCCTTCTTATTTATTTTTTCCCAATTTCATCACACGATGTTCAGAGACTATGAATTCTAAACTGTCAATTTTCAAGACATGGATAACATTTATACATATTTCCTGTATATTTGTAAAGAAAGTCAATTCTCTGTCTGTTGGGAACAGGGCTATGTCAATGAACTAAATACTTGCATATTCACACTCCAACCAGGTAACTTTCTGGTTCAAACTCTGTATTCCTCCTCTGTGTATTTTGCATTCTTATGATTGTCCCTTGTTTCTCTTTCTCCTGTTCCAATGAACTTTGAGACTAGATACAAGGTAGGATCAAAATACACGGTGAATGTTTAAATTTTTAAGCATCGCAGCAAAATGCTGCTGTTATCTCCCTCAAATACTCTCTGTTGCTTCAAATACTCATATCTCATCATGCTTTCCATTTCCTGAAGCAGTTCTGGAAGGCTTTTCTCATGAATGTCTTTAGTTATAGTTTAGTGGCTGCCTGAATGTCCTAAATTGTTTCAAAATATTTACCTTACCTGGTCAGTTTTACTTTGGGGAAGAGAAAAAAGTTGCACTGTGCCAGATCCATTTTGTGAATAGATGGATGAGAACATGTAGTGGAAAATGCCCCCCTCCCCGCCAATATACTTTGGTTTGTTAGTTGCCCAGATAATAGTTTATGTTCCAGATCTGGTTGCTCCCGTCTCTTAGAAACAGCTGGTTACTGTGCTGCATAGCTGGTCACTTTGATGCACATTGTATAAACTAATCCCCAAGTGACAAGCCATTCTACCTCTGTACTTCCTGTTTACTTATCCAGTATAAGTCCTAGACCACCAGGGATCAGGGCCTGATATGCTGGGAATGATCCTGATCCGTACCCGTCAATGTAAATAAATCTGCCTTCAAATCCTGTGTCAGTTCGATGTTTCTGCTTGCCGTGGTAGACACACCACAATGTTTTTACCAGTCTGCTTTTCTGTTGGCTGGCACACAGCAGTGGTATTCATTGTAGTTTTGATCACACCTTGTGAAGATGCTTATAAAAGAGGACTTCCAGAGCTGCCTCAAAAAGTGGCAAGATTGATAGGACATGTGTTCAAAGTGAGAGGGAATATTTTGAAGGGGATTAATAGCAATGCGTATTCTATTCTAACTTTTTTTAATTTAAAGACTCAAAATATGTTCAGATCCCTTCTTGGAATTTGATGCATAGAGGCTCACAATGTTTAAGAGCTTGATGAATCATTTCTTTATCATAATTTTGCTAGTTCATTTTACTTATTTTATAGCTATTACTGTGTCTACATCAGCTTTCCTTTGATTAATACTTGATCATTCTACATTCTTCTGTTATTTTAGTGGCAATCTTCATATGCGGATTCCATTTTTACCAGGGCCTTACTCTTCAGTAAATGGGCCAGATGTGCTCCCTCCCACAAAAGTCTGCCAGACCATCCCAACCACACAGACAGCAAAGTCCAAAATCCTTAGCATGGCTTAGAAAGTTCCAACATAATACTTCCCTGGCTGCTTCTCAGACTTTCCTCCCTAACAATCCCTTCCCCATGTTGTCCGGTTCACTACGCAGCCTCCTTTGTGCTTGCAGAATATGCCAAGAATGTTTTGCTCAGGGACCTTGCCTTTGCTGTGTCTTCTGATATGGAAATTTTTCCCTGGGGTGTCCCCAGGATTCTTCTTTTGTGTAACTTTCTGCCCACAGCACAGGGGTAGGGTATTCTTGAAATTTCTGTTTAACACAAGGACTCCACACCTATAATTACTTGCTAAAACTTCACCCAGCTTTATTTTCCGAAAAGACTTTGCATTTGTTTCCTCAGACTGTGTTTGTTTCCTAACCACAATGAGTTTGCCTAAAAGAAATTCACTGTCTCATAATTTTGGAGGTTGAGTGTCTAAACTCACAGTGATCTTAGAGCCCTGCTCTTAGGAAGGCTGTGAGGAAGAGTTCTTACTGGTCCCCATCTGTCTTCCTGTGGCTGCTGGCAGCCCCTGGTACTCCTAGGTCTACAGATTTGTCCCTCTGGTCTCTTCTCGGCTTTCTTCCTTATGTGTGTGTGTCTGGCTCTTATACAGACACAGTCACTGGATTTACAATCCATCCCAATCCAGCCTGACTTGGCTTCACTTAACTTATGACATTACTATTTCCAAATAGAGTCACCTCATAACCGTCTAGGTAGATTAAAATTATTTAGGGGGGGATACTATTAACCCACCACAGACTCAGTTTACATTGGATATTATACATTTGTTTGTTTACTAGTATTTCATTTTAATAAAATTTAATTCCCCAAGAGAAGGAAATTAGTCTCTTTTGTTTACTGGCACTTTAAGAATGCATAATCACTATTTATCACTTTACTTTAAACTGAATATTGTAAAGAGCATATTAAAAGGTAAACTTGAAAATTCAATACTTATTATAAGTAGGCAGATATCCAGAATTATTTTTATATTTTATTTGTAATTCCTATTTAGCATTTGTATTGATTTATTGCCCTCCTTTTTTGTACTTTCTTCTAGAAAGACTGAATTTTAAGTAAACCTATTTTGCTTGAAAGTAAAGCATTGTTTATTGTAACCCTTTCCTGGTTCTCTTCAACTGTAATAGGAGTTTTAAATCAATACTTTTATTGTGTTACCTCATGGCACAATCTACTATATAAGTTATAATGTTTTGAAACTAACCTAAATTGCCATCTTCATAATTTTTCTTCTCAAAGTTAATGCATATTTAAAAAAAAAATAATACTTATTTAAATTTATGTTATCTAGTATGGGATACTGGGCCTTTAAATTAATATAATTGGAAAATAAAGAAACAAGACATACTTGTAGGTCAACTTAAAATGAAGAAAATGCATATTTCATGCCAAGAGAAAGAAAGCATGGATGTGAGTAGCCAAAAACAAAATAATATTTTAAATTCATAAATTTGCCAATTTTATTTATTTACCTATGCTTCTTCCACTTTTTTTGCCTCTAATCCATTATCTTAAAATGCATTTTTAATGTAACATTTTTGAGTTGAGCCTATGAAAATTGATCCAAAATGTCTTAATGTTGCTCTCACTCTTTAATGGTAGTTTATGTGGCTCTAGGATTGTGAATTGACAGCTATTTTCCTGAGTTCTTTAAAGAGAATATTTCATTGTTTTCTAGCATCTGTTCTTCCTGATGAAAAGCCAACTGACAGTCTATTTGTTCTTCCTGGAATTAATCTGTATGTTTTTCTGGTTGTTTTTCTTTCACATTCTTTAGGGATTGTTCACCTCCCTTTCCCTCCCTGGTGAAATTAGAATTTCTGTGTACTTGTCTTGCTAAAAATGTGTCACCCAAAAAGCAGGAAATGTATGTCTTTCTTCAATGTTGAAAATAATCTCATTCAAGTTTCCTTAAATATACTCTTACATCTTCTCTCTTCTTTTCTCTGAGCCCCTGTTGGATGTATGTTGGACTTCCTCAATCTCCTATCACTTTCTTTATTACTCATTCTTAGTTTCTACCTCTCCAGAGTTCATACTGGCGTTATTAGATCTCTCAGATTGAAAGTTCTTTCATACTGAACTGTTATTTCAGTTGCGTCTAAATTCAGTTAAATCTATTCTGTTTAAATTTAAATTATTACATGTTTGTTGGTGTTTTATTTTGAACATTTCCAAATTCGTTTTTTTTTCAGATTATATTATTGTTATTCATGTTTTGACTTTAATAGCATTTAACATGTTGAATATATGTACTTAGTAGCTTATATTTAGGTATATGAATGGGTTCTAGGTTTGTTTTTGTGGCTATTTCTAAGTCTTGTGGTGCTCTGGTATTCATTGTACCAGATGATACCATCATTGTATTAGAACCAATTTTTCATTTTTCCTCCTGTGTGAGGTTCCCAATTCCTACTAGAGAGAAATGAGGTCTTCAATGGTAGTAGACAATTTTTTAGTGCTAGTGTATGAGCTTAATAGCTCAAGCCTTGTTTTGGTGTCTTATGGTTGTCTTTAATGCACATTCAGTGCCTTTGTTGAAGACAAGGCCACCAGACCAGCAAGCAGAGTTTTCAAAGGAGGAACAACTCTTCCAGAGTTTGGGATTTAAGCAAGGCCTACGCCTCCATGGACATAATGCCAAATCTGTATTTTCTGTGATAGCACAACAGTCCTTCTTATCACCTATGACACATTTAGTCTAAAACACTCCTTTAACCTGTGGTTGTTGGACATTTTGTCTCAGTAATGAGACAGTAACTAAGGAAGACATCTACATTATCTGATATGTACCAGGATTATTTTAGGAATTATGAAAATTGATTTAGCATAATGAACCCAAGCATCAGGCACAGAGTGAGGTCCATTGGGTTGGAGAATGTCCTGCAGTGAGTTTGTGCTTTGTGCTCAAATAAGACACTGTTCTACCAAGACACTTGGGCTTTTAGGTCTGAACAAAGAAGCCCTTGACCCTTGTTTCCTCTTATCTCTACTCTCTGAATCGGGGATGAGGGTTGACATTTGCTTGCTCCTCCCCCTCCTTTATAATATGCATTTGCTGAGAGTTTGTAAGAACTAAAGGATGGAGCCTCTTTAAGAATAGGCAGTTTCCTTTGAAGGGCAGCATGGATGAGTCATTTCCAGATACTAGATCTCCGGTGTACCTGGCTCTTCCTGCCTAGCGAATGCCTTGGGGTTTCCTCATACGCAGTAACCCTGACTTGCCTTCTTCATCACATTGTTCAGTTTTTCTATTAGTTGATCCTCCAGTATGGAAAAGCCAGTTCTCTTGGACTTTAGATAGCTGGAGTTGTTTCAGTGTGAAGGTTGCAATGGGATCATTAAGCAGTTATTGAACATAGATGTTGTACATTTTTCTTCCCCTGCCTTCCTGATTACTTTTTTAAGTACAAAGAGCTAATTAAGTTAGAGTAACACAAATTTAAAATATACACTCTATTAATGAGGAGTAGGTTGCAATGCAAATTTTACAACTAATTTAGAAAGAATGCCATTTTGAGAACAATTTGTGAAAGTTTTTTTCCCCCTATCTGACTTCAGACTGGGAAAAACTAATGCTTTAATTACAAACTAGGCAAACACAATCTGAAATCTTGTTTAGTGGTTTCAGATATAATGAGCTTTCAGAATGCAATGAGAAGGAAAATGATCATTTATTTATGTGGGTTTTGTTTCTTGGCATTTTGTGTTTGCATTTGGTTGGTATAACTGTCTATAAAGTCTTAAAACACTGTTTCCAATATAAGAGTGACAATCCTTATGGAGGCTTGTAAAGTCAAGTAGTCAATCCTTATGAAGAGTACTTCTACCTCTGGACTGGACAGAGTCTCTATTACCAGCATTAGAGCAAATCAAAACCCAGGCAAAGCAAAACTCAGTGCAATGTCCAGACTTCTGTCTTCTTACTGCTGTTTGAAGACACCTTATTGGTATGAGCCAGTGCATTGCTTGTTGACTATTAGTCAGCAATGAGACTATACAAGACCCCCACTCTCCTTAGCCTTCAATATGATTTGATTGTATAGTTAATATTTAGTTGAGTTTTTTAGGATATTGAGATTCCTCAGGAAAAGCTCATGGGGCCAGGACTCTAGAGATACTTGTAGTGGTGATGTGAGGTAAGGTTTTCTTGACTTACAATAAACAACCTCTCAACTGGGATGGTGGCAGACACTTGCCACCATGCACTGGTTTAGTGCCTCTCTATTTTTTTTAAACCAGGGGGGCAAATCTGTGGCACCCATGCTGCAACAGGCATGCAGAGCCCTGTCTGTTGGCACATGCACCAAGTGTAGAAGTAGTGTTGTCTAAACTATAACCCCAGTATTTAGATTTATTTTCAATGTTTGCACTTTGTGATAAAGAAGTGCATTTTGGGTTGTGGTCTGAGCACTGTCTCTAGAAGGTTTGTGATCACTGTTCTAAACTGCGTGTTCCAAGAAGACAGAACTACTTCTGCCTCAGCAATTGCTACATCACTGAATCACCACGACCTGCACATAGCAGATGCTCAACAATGGCCCAAATGCTGTCAGATCAAATCATCTGTTCCCTCCCTGACCGCCTTGTGTGGTCTCTTCACTTCTCTGCCTTGATTCCTCTAGCGTCTCTGCTAAATTCTTTCCTTTTATATCTCCCTACGCATTCCCTCTTTATCCAACATCACTTTGTACCTTCCTTGGGATTCAATTCTTATGTCAATGGCAGCATGCTACAGAACTTACTTATTTCTTAAGTATGTTACCTTTTGCTGATCCTCTCCCACCGGAATGTTACTGTATGAAATTTTTGTCGGTTTTGTTTAGTAATAACCTCCTCCTTACTCAGACTGATACCTGGCATGTGATATATGCTCAGTAACTTTTTAGCTAATGAGTGAATAGATGACTGAGTTTCCATAGCTAGACATCTTTTAGTATAGTGAACTTTGTACAGAACTCTTGAAATTAATTTAATGACATTTCTTTCCCGATGACTCATTTCTGCCAAACAACGCTCTCAAAATTTTACCCACCTAGAAATTAACTAGGTGGACCCTCAAGTTTTCAGGCTATCTCTGCAGTTTACCATTTAATCCACACCCAGGCTGACTCGTCTTGATAATAAAAAGAATGCCATTGATCATTCCTAATGACCAGATTAAGAAAGCACCACTTTCTTACAATGGTATTATTTTAAAGTTGTATTATTTTAAAATAGTTCTACTTTCATAAAAGACAAGGTCTCAGATATTATCTTTGATTTATTTCAAGGCTGGGCAAGGAAGCCTTTTCTTCCTACTTAGACTACACGGAACTACCCATAGTAAACAAAGATGACATGGGATAGATTCATCACCACAGATGACACCCATCCCAATAGCTTCCTAAATAGTCTACATTTGGGCAGGCCAGTTGGGGCACAATGGCTGGCTTCAAAGGCTTTCTGGCTTGTAAACAAGCTTCTTGGCTGAATCTTTTTACCTCGAGGTCACTGGTTTGAAAAAGCCCAGATTCCTGGTGATTAAAGTGCTTCTATGTGACAGATGGGTTACAGCGTGTCTGGGAAATCATACTGTCTCAGGCCAGGCCATGGAGAATAATCGCTTCTCAAAGCTCATGGTAGGAAAGATTCAATGCCAATCCTGATCCTTCCTTTTCAGTTGGCCTGGGCTCTGAGGCAGGTGGAAGATACTGACCACCCTGAGAGGTAGCTGGGATCTGTAATTGGTGGGTCTGAGCCTGTTATGGTTTGTGTCTGGATGACTCCCGAAGTCTCATGTGGTCATAGGGTTTTTTTCAAAGGTGGCTGAATCTAGACTGTGTGATTGATTTGTAGTGCAATGCTGGGGTTAAGGGTGCTGGGCTTAAGGGCAGGTGAGTGTTGGATCAGTCCACTGATTCCATTGGCACCACTCTAATCCTAGTAGACAGGATACAATAAGAAGGACAGAAAGAGGCTTGTCTCCCTCTCTCTCTCTTGTTGTTTTGCGTCTTCCACTGCTAGAAACTGTTGCCCTCTGCCATGTGCGACCCTGCGTTGGAGCCAGCTGATTATGGCCTGAAACCTCTACAAGCTGTGATATAAATAAACCTTTCTTCCTTTAATTTTGGGGTTGGCTCTTTTGTCCCAACAGTGAGACAATTAACTAAGACCGAGCCCATCCTTCTGTGGCTGGAGACCTCAGGAAATGGAGGAAGTTGGCACAAGTTATCAGACAGGGACAATAGTGTAGAGGCAGGTAGTGGAGTCAACCATGGCAGAATGGTCGAATACTAGGTTGGCTTTTGGATAGGCAATGGCTTCAAATTCTGACTTTGCACGGACTAGCAATGGGACTGGGGATGAATTTCACACACTATTTCCTGATGTGTAAAATAGAAATAACACTGTTCACTTAATGTCCATAAGTATAGAATTTATATGTAAGCTGTGAAATGTTATAGAAATGGCTAGGAGATGATCAGCTAGCTAATCCCTTACCTTCTTGCTTATGGAGTGTCACACAAGTATTTCCTTTTTTTTTTTTTTTTTATTTTAG
>PVLD010007925.1:0-87812 GCA_004027595.1 Dinomys branickii | reverse complement strand
TGTTTTTTCTGTTGTTGAGAGGATTAACTGTCTGACTAAATTTGCATGTCTGTATATGGGTTCATACATTTACAATTCGAAGATATCAATGGATAAAGCAATAACCACTGTTGAGACCATATCACCTTGTCTATAGATTAGTTGTGATTGTACTATTTTTTATGATAATTGGTGTCTGTTTGTGAATATGTTTTTGTACTTTTTTGTTTCTAAAATTAAAAAAAAATGTGTATTGAGAAACATCCTGGAGGGATTATAAAGTGTTAACTTTGCAGTCCTGATTTTGTCCTAGAAATCTTCTCCTTGCCCGAGTTGTTAAAGTATATATCATTGTGTCCAGAGCCTGACCTGGTCACATGGTACAAGGTAAATAACTGTGGCCAAGCCTAAATATTCCAATCTATTACCTTGGAAACTAAAAATGTACATAAGGTGAGAACAAAGGCAGTTAAGGGCCACATTCTCTGATTGGGAATGGGGAGCAATGACTGGTCCAATTGGTTCTAAATTAAAATTAATTAAAACTCCATTTGTTCTGAATGAGTTCTTTGATCTTCTGTGGAGTTCGACCCGATTTTTGATTTTTGCCATAGCAGTTTATTTCTCAAGCACAAGTTGGACTTTATTGGAAATACTCCTCGTGGTGATGACGTGTGCTCGGCAGCATTGACGGTAGCACCACTCCTTTCTGCCCTTCACCAACGGCGCATGGACAAAACTGTGTCCATAAGGGTTAGGGCCAGTATTTGAAAACTAAGTGCTGCAAAAGGGGAATTCATCTTATGTGCAACATCTAAGACCACTTGGAAAGAGCTGCAGCATGAACTGCAACTAAATTTTTCAGAGGCACGCTGGGAATGCTAATTAATCCAATAGCAGGAGCAAGACTGGAAAGAGAAGATAAACTCAAAGCACCCAAAAGGAACAAAGCATAGAAAAAGGCAGTGTGGCATGACTCTTGCTGCAGATGTAGAACGTGCACAGTGGACGTGGGCATGATGGGCTGACTGGGAGGTTTAATTTCTGAGTCAAGCTGGGAAATTTATCTGGAAAGCCCAGAACACTCTGTATTGATTCTAAGGCTTTTTAGCCATCTGTGATATCCTGACCCTAGAGCACTGCCCTGATAATCAGTGACTCCCAAACTTATTTATCCATAGGATTAACATAATTGGAATACCCACTGAGTGTAAGAATTTGTGTAGGGTTTACTATGTAATGATAGCTACTTTTATATTGTATAATAAAACTAGAAATAATAATATATAACATTTCTCAAATGTTTAATTCTAGACATATACTAAGGACACCTTACGTGCCCTTACTTTCCCTCATGATGTTACTAAGTTATTATTACCTCCATTGCTACATGATAGAGTGAATATTATTGAGATTTGCCAATTCAAACTCACATAAATAGAACACCCAACCCTTAACCTAAGTCCTACAATGGCTGACCTGCAATATTCTCTTAGATGCTGAGAATGATTGCTGTTAGAATGTCGTTAATGTATTGTCTCCTTCACTGTTTGCTTCAAAACTGAACAAATCAATGAAGAACAATTAAATTGGTTTTCTCCATTCTAGACAAATATTTTCTATTACCTGTGTCCCTCTCCTACACCAATATTTTAGTGAGGCTTTTAAAATGTGACTTATGGTCCGATATGCAGTGATTGTGACAGAGTGGTAAATGGGCATTTGGGCACAAAGCAAGGTCCCACCAGCCCGGAGTGATAACGCAGAGAGAAGGCACTGGCTACAATGAAATGCAGGCAGTGAGTGCCTTCCAAAATGGGCAGCTACTGTCTGCAGCATGGGAGCATCCTCATGTTTGCAACCTTGTCTTTTATGCTGTAGGAAAATGCAAAATGATGCCAGAAAAGAAGTGAATTTAAGTTTGCTCCTGTTGAATATGAATAAAGTTGTTGTCATTGCACTTATCAATGTCAGAGAGATGTTGAGACATTTATATTGTAAAAATCTTTGCATTTAACTCAGTTTCTTCCCTGAAGATATGCTGTCCACATATTCCTAGGCAGAAACAGGGTAATCAACTGTTTGCATGTCGTTTAAGAAACAATATACATATATACACATATATTAAATTAATTGTTTAACCCTAAGAAAGCTTAGAAGACAGCTCAGATTGCTTGTTTTTAACTAATATGCAAACATGCAGTAAATTCTCATATATTGTTCATAGACTTTATTAATATTGAAGACTACTCTTCTTGCTTGCAATGCTTTAATTGAATATATCATTTCAAATATATCAAATAAACTTAGAGCTTTATTAATCATTATTAATATTTGAATAAGTGATGAAACTCTCACAATGCAATACAACCAGTTTATTCACTGAGCCTTGAGAAATATTTCACTACTGAGAATATTTTAAATAAACTAAATATGCACCCATTAAAAAGTTCCCATTACAGTCTACCCTTCTTTTCTATGTGGTGCTTGGGATCAAACCCATGGCCTTGTGCATGCAACACAAGAGCTCTACCACTGTGCCACATCTGCAGCCTATTAGATTATATTCTTAATTACTGTATCTCAAATATCCTCCCAAGAACTTATTGTACAACTCATAGTATTATGCATATAGTAGATTCCCAGTAAATCCTACCATCGAGAATTTAATAGTTGTATGAAATGTTAAACATTATCAGATTCAATGACCCAGGCAATGTGTAAAACACAATTGAATGATTCTGGTTGAATACTAAAAATATCCTTTCATCCTTAACAGGAACATGTTTATCAATCAAATTTACCAGGCACATTAAACTGGCCAAACTAACCTTGTCAGCAGAAGAATTCCAGTTTTAATTTATTAATGACAATGACTGACAATTGACAGTTTGGATGAGTGGATAGTTATAATCTACAAAATACAAAGGGATGAAATTTTCATCTAGAACAGTGAAGGATGCATTTGTAGTGGTTAAGCCAGCCAGTACACAGTATCTGCTATAGTAGCTGTGTTGAACAGGAACAAGTAGAGGGAAAATTGAGAAGGCAGAATTTGATTAAACTATAGGAGACAACTGCCTGAGCTACAAGATCAGGAAATTAAAAGTAAAAGTAAACAAAGAAAACATGGGTGATTGTGTGAAACAAAGGTAGTGATGTATTCAAACACACTTGGAGTGACTGAGATTGTATTGGTATAAAAGTAAAAGTTTAAACCCAACAATTCAAAGATATCTCAAAGTTGATCCACTAAATTATTAAATGGAGTGGTCAGTAGAAACATCACTTGACCCAGGAAAATTGAGTTATATCTATAAAAATGTGACCAAGACTTTTTTAACACCACCTTCATCATGTAACCAAAGATTGAATCAATTGCTTTAGGAAATAGCTCACGACCTGGTCATATACCTTAACTGCCACAAGTGTAAATGAATTAAAGAGCAAAATGAAGGACAGATGATAAAGCAGGGAGGTGCCTCTTTTGGCAGTGGGTGGGTGGCCGGAGGTTGGAGGGAAGAGGCCAAGGGAGAGGACGGGAGGCTGTAAGAGATGTAAGTTGTGTTAAGAACATGTCTCAGCTTCGCACAAGGAATGTGATACAGACATACAAATAAAAATAAAAAGCAAAAAGATATGGTCATATACATCCTCGTTGATTTTTTTGGGGGGGGGTCTAAAGGTTATATTGCTTAAAGTAGTAAAGATATATGCTGATTTGAATGTGCACTTAAGTTATTATTTTTGCAACTTTCTAATTTTTATTTTTTAAAAAGCATTGGGTGACTTAGACGGATACAAGGATAAGTATGGATTGTAATGATCAAATAAAATATACAAACACACAAATTAATTTTTTTCTTAACTTACATTCATTCTGTTAGTAATAACTGAAGAAAAATAATAGATTTTAGTGGAAACACATTTTCTTCCAATTCATTAATTTTCTTTCCCGCTGTGTTTTTTCTGCAGTAAACGGTATCCCTGCAGTCCTTAATTACAACATCCTTCGTGTTGTAATCTACCTCCTAGAAAATGTTAATCACAGCTCTTTCTACGTTTGCTCTCAGTATGTCTGATACCTGAATCCTAGTAATCATTTTCAGTGCTTTTTATCTGGCTTTCTTACTTACTTTCAGCTAGGGTCATTCATCAGCTTCGTGCTGTCCCAACAGAATGACAGGCACAGGCTCATTCCCAACAGAGTTCTACAGAACCCACTGCAGTTACACATCAGACATTAAATGGGCATTAGCTGAGCTTTTAAAATTTAGCACTCTTCAGTTACTTTAACTATTTCCATTGTTTCAAATAATTCCAATTCCAGAATCAATTCCAGATCAATAAACATAGCTTCTAAGTCTGTGCTTTCACAGGATAAAATCTTACAGGCACTTTATGAACGAGCAAACCATAGTTTTTCTACATAATAATATGCTATTCCTTTGAGCTAAGTTTCTGTGAGTACAACACTCACTTATTATGAAGGTATACATTCTACTTCATCTGATATCAAATGTTCTATGGCTTTCTTAGGTCTTAAAACAATATTGGCTCTAAAAAGTTTGTCAGGAGTTTCCAGGGAGAGTTTCTAGCGCAAAATCGTCCAGGCAAATTGGCATAGTCTAATATGACATTGATGTGGAATCTCAAACAAGATGAAAGAGTTTCTGAGATATAGCTATAAGTAATAAGGAAGGCTGATCAGAGCCATGACCTCCTGTGTTCCAAAGACTCTTGCACTTCCTCTCAGTCCTGCTCTCCCAATCCCTACCCCCCTCACAGTTGCATTCAGTGCTTGCTAAGCACTGAATTTAATTCAATTTTTAGCTTGCTGTTCTTTTACACCCATGAAAGCCTCATTGTGACCTAAACATTTTATTCTTTCTCTCGCTTGCTTTGCTGAGAATGATAACACTAACTCCCTTCTACACACACACACACACACACACACACACACACACACATGCAAACACACAAACACGTATGCATGCCTGCAGACATACAACTTCCTGCTGTTGTGCACTGAAGAATTATTGGCTGTAATTACAGCTGCATACTCAGCATTGTTCAGAAAATCATTCCATACTATTTTGAAAAGCACTTTGTATTTCTTTTGAAAAACAATCTTCTTTAACACCATGTTTCTTTATGAAAGAATGTAGGATTCTGAAGTGAAGATGGAGATCTAGTCAGAGAGTCAAGATCAGTGACAAATAGATGGTCTTAGTAGTTGTGACTACCCAAATATAATGAATCTGAACCTGTAAGAATCTCACTATATGTTCTGTAAACATGACAGAAGAAAAGCTTGCAAAGCAGTGACCTAATGAATCTTTACGCCCATTTTCCTGATGTTATGCACTCCATCTTTACCAAGAAAACCAGCACAATAATACAACATATTCTTCCTAAGGAGGGTGACCACTCTGCACAGCATTTGAGTTCCACGCATACTGCACCTCCCATGGAGGCTTGACCCAAGTCTGGGTGATTATAATACTCAAACCTTGGAGGAAAGGTAAGAGTTAAACAATACAGACACAAATCTCCAACAAAGAAGTCCAAAACTTCTACCTAAGAATAAACACAAAGCAATATTTCAATGTGAGGTGCACATACACAGGCTGGGTGGCTTCTAGTATGTGCGGAGAATAATAGAAAGCTTAAGGGTTTTATTAGAGTAGAGAGATTTAAAGAAGTTATGTGAAAGAAAGTTCATTAGTACTTTCGGGTCTTGTGGGAGTTGGGAAGCTTTGATTTTTGAGCCAAGGTTGTTACTATTTAAAGTTGGTCTCAATGTCAGAGGTGGCAGTTTCCATTTCCAGGAGTAAAGTAGAAATATCTTAAAGATAGGTCAGACTGTTTGTTGGATTAGTTCTGTAAGATGCTCCTGAAGTAGTTTTCTATGCCCTGACTTTCCTTTTCTTCCCTCTGCCCCCTCAGGGCCATTGTAATGGGATATAACAGGAATGACTCTGTGTTTTATACTTAATTTTACAGAGGATTAATTACCGCGGGGTATATTAGTGAAGTAGGATCTAGAGTAATGCTGAGGTACACAACTCGGTCCTCAGGAAGAAGCATGTTTACCTGTCTCAGCACGTACTTTGCTCTGTTCTCTGCATGCTATATAATGGAGCCAAGAAATGGTAGAAAGCTGGGGAAACCTCAGTGATCCTGTCATTAACTTGGGTGTGACATTACCGCAGATGCTGAATGCTTTAAAAGAAGCTTTGGTGTTCACAGAAAGCCTCATTATATTGCAGGCAGCTTCCCCAGACACCCACCAGAAGGTTGTGGAATCTGTGAGTACATTACCATGTGTTACCCCAAATCTGGGTTCTTCAGTCTCCACCAACATGTTCAGACACAGGAACATAATCCCTTGCTGTCAGTCCACTCAAGCGTGTCCTTACAAATACCCACACAATTGAGGGGATTCTGGATAGATCGGTTCGCTTCTCTTGCTGCTTGTCTTAACCCATTCCCTTGGCTGCCCCAACCCTACCCTTAGACCACCACGGCTTTGACATGCCTCTCAGAGGTTCTTGCTTGACTTTCATCTGCCTTCCTGTACAGTTGTGGAACTTGCCAAAGCCCCATAATCACGGTTTCAGAAATTCGCCTTTCTCCCTTCAGCTTTGAGGGCTGGCCGAATGCTTTGCTGCTTTCTCTCCAACAGAAGCAAATATCTCCTCATGCAAGCCTAAGGGCTCAGTTGTGAGCCAGGACCGCAACTGTCGTTGGAGGAAAGCAGAGGAGGAACATGGCTTCCCTTCGGCCACCTTCTTTCTTCTCTAGATCCTCGGCTCCTTTGCACTTCTTGGCCCTTAGCCAGATCTTGGCTTTTACAAAAGTATTTTATTCTACCTTATCAGATGTCCTTGGCAAGAGTGTCCCAAGCTTCTCCTTACCACCCTAGCTAAAGTCCGTTCTGTGTATGTATTTGGGAGAGATTCTGTCATGAATTACATTGCCTTACTTGTAATTGTGGTTTCCAATAACTCTAACATAAATACTAAAATTTTTATCCCCCAGATGTCATAGATGATAAGTCACAAGGCAGCCAGCCTCACACCCCTCGTGGGAAAACTTTAACTCTCAATATTTCTCTCGTTCCCTTACCTGTTCCACTTCAGTTCCCCTCGGCCACAAAAGCTTCCCCCACCCTCACTCACTCTGGCAGTCCACCTGCTCGGGTCATTCTGACATGGGCAACTCCTGCCGTTCAGGCTTCTGGCCTGGACGCCCACCCAGCTGCTCAGGGCTCGGCCAGTTCTGGCCCAGGGACATCTCCTCACCCCATCCCACCCCCACCAGAAAAAAGAGCTTAAAGGCCCACGCTTTCCTCAGCTCGGGGCTACCTTGGTCCGCTAGGTAGTCTGCTACTCTGCCCTCCTCCCCTCCCCTAATAAAGACTTCTCTCGTGTCAGAAGGTCTGGTCTGGTTCCGTGTGGGGTCTCGGTTTCTATCAATAATAATGAAAATTAAGATACAGTTAGATAATAACATTATAATTGCTACAAATAATTATTCTTAGTTATCATTACTTTACTATTCTATATATTTGTAGCACTCATCCTACTAGCTGAATATCTGGTCCCTTTCTAGAAAAGCTAAATTCAAGAGAAACAAAGAGAGGCACGAGGAGTGAGTTGACAACTCCATTTGCCATAGCAGAATTAGAATATACTAAAGGAATCAAATTAGATTTTCTAATAAATCAAAAACAATTGATTCCACATTTATAAACCTACAATGAAGAGTAGATGCAGGCATACATGTCTTTATAACCACACATTTACTAAAGCCATAAGAATCAGTAACTAATATAAAACAATAACATTAGCAAAGAAACACATCTCTTGTGCTTTACGATGTTTTCTTAAACCCTTCAAAGTAATTATAAATAATGAAGCAAATAAATTTATTTATAAATATAAGTTTATAATATTTTATCACAAAACATTGATTTAGTGTCAAATGTTAATGGAAAAATGGAACAATATTTTCAGCATATAAATAAGGAATTTATGTCTAGAATTGTGCTTATAGTACTTGAAATTAACTAGAAACAGTCAAATAAAACAAATTAAGAAGTAGGCAGAAGTTATGAGCAGGCAGTTCATAAGGAAGGGTTCCAGCGACTGGAATGGTAGTAAAAGTTGCCACATTTCATTAGACAGAAGAATATTGGGCATTAAAATTGTAAGGACCTGACATAAATGGAGCCTTTAACAGAGTTGGATGCTGGCAATGAAACAGATAGGGGAGACGGTGCAAAGGGGTCTGTCACTTTTAAGGGTAATTGAAGAGCGTGGTAGAACTGACGTAACCTGTAAGAGGGATGGAGATGAACAGTGAAGGCTTCAAAAATCATTTATTACAGTCAAAGTCACGTTTCCATTTACCTCACAAACACACTCACCCCATCGTTCTTGCTACTTTCTGAAGCAGATCTGGAAGTCCTCTTTCAGGAATGTCTTATGAAGCATGATAAAAAAAAAATGTGGTGAATTCTACTGTCACCCTCTTCAAACGCAGGCTTGTAGAAACACTACAGTGTCTTTGTCCCCTCGATTCATTGGATCCCCTTTATTCATCGTATCACTGATTTCTGGCTTCTCTCCAAAGTCAAAAGGAACATGGAAGATAAAGGTTTTCAATCAACGCAGGTCATCAAAGCAGCCATGAAAGCACAACGAGACGCATTCTGTCGTGAAAGAGGACTTCCAGACCTGCTCCGGACAACAGCAGAAATGACTGCGCGTGTTTGAAGCAGTGAGAGTGTTTTGATGGGAGTCAATAGCAATATGTCTGTAACTCTAATACGGTATTTGAAATTTTTAAACATTCATCTTATTTTTAATAGCAGCTCATATAACCCTATTGTTATAATTCTCAAACCTTCCCTGGGGAAGCATGAGGGGGTTCTCAGTGTGAGAAGAATCCATAAGGATATTTTTTTGAAAGAAAATAAGAAGAGTGAACAACTGACTACCAGACCACTGACTAATGAGTATGTGGATCGCTGAGTGTGGCTCATCCTTGTTATGGCATCCTGAGTGTGTGGTGATGGAGAACAAACCACACGTGTAGCAAAGGCAGCACCGGCATTATTGTTTGGTATTGAAAAGTTTGACTTGTCTAAATTGCTGAGTATTACTTTTCTCATCCTAGAACTGAGGAAAAGGGCATTTTACTGCCTACATTTAGAAATTTGTTGCTATTTAAATATATGGCCTTAGTATTAACAATACAAATAACTATATTGCACCTCTTTTGATTTCCCTATTTGTACTCAAATAAAAGAAGATTTATATATAGAAATTGTAGTTCCCTTAGGAACAAGGTCTTTGCTGGGTGCTCCTTCAATTCTCTCCTGTAGGAGAAGGGCCTATGTCACGTGCATTACAGATGTGTTCTTACGTGTTCGCGGGGAGCCGCCCAACTTTGATGCTTGAGGGTCTGGCATTCCTATTTGTCGCAAAAAAAGAAAAGAAAGAAAGAAACAATGTGAAAAGAAGATAATACTTGCTGCAAATACGAATGCTCTGAATAGTGCAGAGTATTAAAATGACTATATAATAATGCCAAATTGATTAAAATTTACGCATTTTTTCCATTTATTTTTAAGTAACCTACTACTCAACAGAAAGAAGGTAAGCTACATGCATCCCATCTTATGACTGTAGTTAATGAGATAAAAGATTAGTATTCTCACATTACCTAATAGATAATGATGTATTAATATACCAGTTACCTAACTATAGTGACTTATTACTGGGGAAAACAGTCTGTTGGATCTTTTATATGCTATTGGTTGCCTAAGAGTATGATAGAAGATTTAAATAATTATCTGAACTGCATAACATTCTAAAATACTAGAGTCCTAAGCAAGTGACAGTCAGTCCCTTGTACAATATCAGCATCGCTTACCCAGTTTTCTACTGTTAATCACACCTTCCCTGATGTGTGACCATTTTTAGATGTAATGTCACTTTTGGCCACAAGCAGCTCTCTCTTCCAAAAATATCTGGATGTTGTCACTAGAGAATACTTTTAAATATCAAGCTTTAACTTTGAAGGACTACATTACATTGACCCAAATGAGTTCTGGCACTAAGTGAAAGAGACATCACTCATAATTTTCTGGACTGAAAAAGAGGGTTTTATTGATAAACAAGGTCAGCAATTCACACTGATGTCTATAACTTAACTTTGTTTTGTTTGAATGCATTCTCCTGTTAAATCTTGATAAACCAGCTGCCTCCCTTACATTTCTTTCCAGTTTCCCATCTTTCTAGTAACTTCTGTTTAGCATACTATATCTTACCTCGCTAATTCATGCCTTTGAATTATAGTCCTACCAGAGGCAGTCTCCATTTTTCTTTCCTTTGTGTAATTTGGGTCAAAGTATCTTGGACTTAACTATGAGATCCACAGACTCATTCTACTATTCAGCAAGCAGGTACTGAAGAGCGAAAACACTCTAAGAAGCTTTTTAATTCACCATATATAATATTACAAGTAAATTCTCCAGGGACTTCATAAAGGAAAGCAATAAAAGGAAGGGATAGAGACAAGCACTTCTTGGGATTTTGGGATTTTGCCCAAAATTATTTTCCACACTTGAATATTCTTGGGATTCTTGGGATTTTGCCCAAAATTATTTTCCACACTTGAATATTATTATTGTTATCATTTTCCTTTCACTTGCCATTATTCATTTTAAACAGTGGCATTGTTTGTTTGTACTTCTTTTTACTGCTGTTCAAGATCATTTGGCATTTTTTTCCACCTAATTTATTTCAATTCTTCCTTGTATAGCCATATTTTTCAAAATACGGATGCATCAAATAAAATCTTATTATTCTGTTACAGGTCTCAGCCTAGTCACTCTGGAAAAGTAATGAATACAGCAAATGTTGCCCTAACTTATTTATTTACTTGTAGATAGACAATTTAAATATAGCAACCTTGTGATTTAAATATTGATTTCTTTTTTCAAAAAAGTTTTGTGACTCAGATTCCAGTTTAGTGAGGCACTAGGATACACAAAGTATCTATTCTGTTAGTGGTACAATACCCTCAACGTTCTCTGAAATAAATTTTAATATTAATTCTAATTTATGTTAAAAGTCAGAGTAGCAGAGCAAAAATCAAAAGACGTCAGTGCACTCTTTTGGACACTTTGCTCTCCTGCAATGAAAACCGCTTCACAAAGGCCAACTTATAAAAACAGAAGCATGGTGCCACCCACAACTCCATAGTTAGTGTGCCTCAGACACCCAACCTCATCTCTGTAATTCCAAGACATTACTGATCCCTGACCAAAGTCGTCACGCGATAAATGTTTCATTACTTTTCTTGCTGCTGAGATAAAACAGCTGTCACCCAAATATAAAGGAGGAAATATTTATTTTGGCTTACAGTTTATAGAGGTTTAGACCATGGTTGGCTGATGCCAGGACAGGGTGGCATGGCAGAGAGGCTCTGCAAAGGAGAAACAGTTCACGGCAAAGCAGAGCAGGCAGAAGTTAGCAAGCAGCAAGCAGCAAGACTGCCTCTCCCTTTTACCCCTCCCAGGCTACCCACCACTTGGGTTGCTCAATCTACACCCAGGTGGTCCTTGCCATTATTCATAACCAGAACTATGCCAAACCAGTAAGTGGACCAATTTAGTAATCATACGCCCTTAATCCCAGCATCACACCCTTAATTTCAGCATCCCACAGTCTAGATCCAGCTAACTATGAAAAGTCCCACCTATGACCACATGAGGTTTTGTAAGGACATCTAGATGTAATCCATGATGCTAAGATTTCAGAAGAGAAGAAAACAATAAACAAGTATAGTTTCAAGAGCTAAAAAAACTACCTGAAATTTTGTATAAATCAAAAATAACACAGAAATATCTCATAGTTGTCCTTCTGTGGTGGGACAGGTGTCATCAAAGCGCTAAACAATGCAGTAACATTTAAAAGAGAAAGACATGAACTCAACTAGTTCATAACCCATTGTTTTGTTTTGTTTTGTTTTTCGATTAGGAAAAGGCCAAAAGGCAGGGAAATAGCAAGATTGTGGTCATTTCCTGTCAGGCACTCATTTGTAACAAGGGAATGAATAGACTAAGAGATGGTTTCACCAAGCTGGCTGTGGCCTCCTTACACTCTGTCTACCTGTCCTGTGGCTGTCAACACTGAAGACTCCCCAGGAGGCAACAGGGTAACCATGGGGATGCACTACAAGTCTTAGCTTCCATCCATCAAACTGGATATGCAAGGCAGTGTTGTGTGAGCAAGAAATCATTAAACCTTTAGATTGTTGAAATGCTGTTTGTTTGATAAAAGAGTTGTTCCACATTAACTAATACAGAAATTTGTATAAAAGGCACACTACTATCACAAAAATCTAAACAAGTAGCATTGATTTAGGGTTAACAAGCAACATTGCCTTAGAGTTATTCAGTTTTGTAGAAAAGAAATGGATCGCACAGACTCCAAATCAGTAGATCCAGGCTGAGCAATAGGAAAATACTGGCTAATCTATGGCTGGAAATAACCCAAGGGAAGACCACACACTGACTGTGACTTCAAAGAATGTGAGTAGAAAGACTGAAAGTCTTTAGAAACATATTTCAAAGAAGAGATGAACTCGGGCAAAAATTGAGTAGCTTTCATGCAGAGACAGAGAGAAATATAGAGTGCAAAGTAGAAGACCACGTACTGGATCCCAAATTATAGGAAATAAGTTTGAAATATTTCCTCAGTGAAAAGCACCAGCATCGTAGTTAAATACGTGGCATCCTTGCTAGAAAAATACATCACTGATTAAGACAAATGCGCTTCTGCAAACATGGTGCTTATATTCTTATGGTCAGGGAAAGATCTAGTTGAGTAAAAGAGAAAGTGACAGGTAGTGAGTATTATTTACTCAGTGTTTTAACAGAGGATGAAGTTTAAGCAACTTTGCAGATAATGATAATACCCAAATTGAAAATAAGGTTTACAGACAGGTAAAAGAAATATTTCCTATGGAGAAGTAAAATTAGGAGCAAATATAGAAACTTTTTCTTACTTTTCCAGGAACAGCAATTTCTGTGAGCTGAGGAAAGAAAGCCCAAGGACGATGGTGCTGCACGAGGTCCCTCAGAGTCACCTGTTGCACAGTGATTGCTATTGCCAGTGAAGTTTATTTTGGGCACATAAAGAGCAATATGTCACATCAGTCTATTAGACACTGTTTAGAACAGAATGTGCACTCTCTAAATCTGATTTTAAAGTATTGGGGACAAACTTCATGCACAGAATTTTCTAAAAAATATTTTCAAGAATTCAGAAAAAAAGATCATTTTCATGTATTTCTTATAAATGTACAAAAATTTTATCCAGTCACATGTGGCCTGAATCCGATCTCATCTGTAGTACAGGTGAAATAAACCAAGGGTGTGAAGTTGTTCTAGAAAATCAATAAGATCTTTGCAAGAATAAGATAATGTTATTGCAGTGTAAGTTTAGGAGTTGAGGCAATAAGCTCAATGTAAAGCTCCTTTGGGTCCATTTCCTTTGGTAGTTGAGACACAACTTTAAAATGAAGTAGATAAAAGACAGAGGAAAGGTAGTACTCCACTGAGACTGTGGATGAGGCGAGGGTGTAAGGAGAAATAATTCCTTAGTTTCACTCAACTTCCAGCTATCAATGGAAGAGCCCTTTCTCGCTGTTCCCTCCTCTGTGGCTCTCTGCTCTCCCACAGCAAATCCAGTGGGGCAGATCAGAAGGAGGAAAAGCCAGGTGTGGTGGCACAAACCCTCTGGGAGACAGAGACAGGAGAATAGCAAGTATAAGCCCGGACTTGGCAAATTAATGACTTAGGAAGACTCAGTCTTAAAAACAAACAAACCAATTAAACAATTTAAATGGTTGGGGTTGTATCTCAATGCAAGGGCTCTGGGTTCAAACCCTAGTATCAAAGGAAAAACAAAAGAAAATAATGAAGAAGTAATAATTTTATATTTTAGTGAATGGAAAACATCTTTCAACAAGTTCTGCTTTTTACCTCTTCCTCAAGAGTCAACTTCAAAGTAGATATGTTTCTCATGACTTCTTCAGCTCCTACACACTGTGGTTTTCTGGAGCAGAGCTAACACTGGAGCAGAATTTATTGTATCATTATTCTTCCCACATCCTAAGACACACGAGAACGTTAATAGAGCTTTTCTGTTCACTAATGATATCAACGATCTGCTCTTAGGGAGACTTGTGCCTTTATTTTCACTGCTCCCGCTCTTAATCCCATCCCAAAAATCTTACACTCACAGTGGGTTCTATTTCTCTTCAATAACCCACACTTTTTAACTGGATAATCTTTCATGCTTTTATGACATTTGCCACTTGTCAAGGGAAAAACACCTTCAATGATTTAACATCTACAGAAATATCTTCCATCGTTGAGAGTCACTTATGTTTACGTCTGCCATCACATCCCAAAAGGCAGTGCACTGTGTCTGGGGCTATTACGAATAATATATGAATATTTACACAAATGAATACTGCTTTTAAATGATAAGTGATAGACTTTTGGAAGCAGAAATTTATTTTCATAATAGCTTTTTAGATAAATGCTATGAATACATGAAACTAGAATATCAAATATTTATCATGTAATTGCCATCATTGTTTTTTAATGTAACTCAACACATTCTAGGGAAGATGCCAGACTGATTACTTTAGCATATAAACTGACTGATGGGTTCTGCATTAAGCAGTACCAATTAGAGGTAAGGACACTAAAATGGATGAGGCAACAGTAAACAAGGACAGGAGGAAAGAAATCTCATATTCTGCTTGGCAGTGGAAATCAAGTCTAATTATTTTATTCATTAATGTTTCCCAAAATTAGGGGCAGTTACTCAAAATTTAGGATTTTTAATGGAGTCATTAATCTAGCAAAGACAAATTATATGCAGACATTGGAATATTTTCAGAGGAACCAAACCATATAAAGTTTAAGGGAAAATGTGTTTCTTCTCCAAATTTCAGATTGAAAGTGTCAGTCCTTTTCAATTAGACTAATCTGAATACTTACATTGCTCATTTTTCTGTTTTAAACCTTAAAAGAAAATTCTTAAATTTGGAGAATAGATTTATAATAACAAGAGCATACAAACATATGGCCTAACTTGTGTTTCCCTTTTTTATTTTAAAAGTAAAAGAACAAAAATATTACCAAACAGACACAAAGTAGCACAAGAACAGTACATTCAAAACTGTTTACTTTTTAAAGCGAGTATTTAATATCCAGTCTTAGCCTGGAGATGCTTGCTGTGCAAATTGGTGAAGATTATCTGATCTCTCAGATGCAGAGCCTCTCTTTTATGTCAAATGATTATATGAAGAGGGAAGCCATACTTTCCTGCCCTACTCCACAGGTTTACCCCGAGGAACAAACAGTGCGACTCATACACTGCATGCAGTAATGTTAAACACATCTACAAATAATACTTTCTTGACCTAGAGTACAGGAAATCACAGATCTTGTGCTCTTTGTAAAAGTAAAAACTATAAAACTTTTGTACAAATTGTAAAAGCTATAAAGTGTTTTGTACAAACTATAAAAATGCTATGTATTTTAGGATTGCTATGAAGCAGAAAGTGTGAACTCAAAGGATGGAGAAAGCAAGCAATTATAAAATCACATGGTGGTTGAAAAATTTATGGACAAAAATATTTCATTAAAAATATTCTGAACACACTCAAACAATTATTTGATAATCCTTTCCTTGTGTCAGCATAGGTGTTCAAAATTTGAGAAAAATTTCAGGATCCAGGCCATTAGGGAAGGATAGAGAAAAATTAATATAGATTATCTACTCATATGGTAGATATTTAGAGGTTATTTCCACAAAAGAACATGGGTGGGTGGTCTGAAGACCAACAGAGCAAACTGAGGAATGAGAATGCAAAATAAAATGTGTGAAGGCATTAAAGAGGAGAAGAACCCAGCTAAGAGTTATGAGTTGGACTAGATGTTAGGAGACTGTCACTTCCTGTTGCATTTACTCCTGCATCCAGTCACTTCCTGTTGCGCTTACTCCTGTATCCAGTCACTTCCTGTTCCACATTCTCAAGGCCATCACAGGGCCAAGACATGGATGCCAGTGCAAAGAGTGCTGATACAGAGCTGAATGATAATTCGCAATAGCACTTCTTTTAGAGCCTGTCCAACCCAAGTGAATTGTTGGCCATTCATTTCAGGAACCTGGGGAAAGGCTCCTCAGTGCTAGAGTGAGGAGCATCACCAGGCAACTGACACTTCAAAAAGAGTTAGTAAAGGCATCAGGATTTTTATTGGTTTATTTATTTATTTTGGTAGAAAAATGCTAGTGTTGCATAAATAATTCTCAAGAAAATAATTAGCTGTCTTGCATTTTCAACATTCTAAAAAAATCAACATTTTAATAGTCAAGAACTACAGGAGATATAAAATCTTATTTATGGCTGTAATTGTGGCAAGTGAGCCTCATTTTTTTCAACACGGGCTGTTAACAGACACTGAGCACTTCCACATGGAGAGGGTAGAAGACAACGTTCTTCTCCATTCTCTGTATCATTGGAGTCTTCCATATAATAAGATAATTTTATGACAGTTCTTTTTTTTTTACCATTGGAAACATGTTATTGTTATAAATTGCACATGTGGGTTCAATTTTAAGTGGCCCATCTTAAAAATATATTTAGTTAACAACATAATCTAAAATAAAGATGCATCAATTAAAATATCAGTATAGCAGTATGATGGTCAAACTTGACTACTGTTAATTTGATTAGCTGAGACTGCCCAGGGGATGGGCGCACACCTGCACGTGTGTCCGGGCGGCTCAGGAGGGCGTTTCTGTCCGGGCCTCGGCTCCTTACTTTCTGTCCCTGTTTCCGTGCTCTGCTTCCAGGCACCATGGATTAGTGACTTTCCTTGCATAGTCCTTCCACTGTGATGTTCCATGGCCCAAATCTGCTTAAAATGTGACCAAATATACCTCCTCCACTTTAAATTGTGGGTGTCGGGGAAACTAAATACCATTTTATTGACCATCCTTTGAGTTGCAGGTTCAGAAAACAAGATTATAAACAGAAGCATACTTAAAACGTGGACAGATGACTTTGAAGAAAACTTCAAAATGGAATAAAATTATTAGAAAATTCAAAATGAGTGTAAACCTGAAACTGTACAAGTTGAGAAAAATAGAGAAGGAAATAGAGAAGGAAGAAGTGAGGAAACTCACAATAACCAAACTCAATAAAGTGTAGAATGAGGGAGAAAAAAGTGATTGAAACAACAAAAACATGGGAAAATCTTATAAATTCTCTCATAAAAACATTAATATAGCTGGACATATGTGTTGCTTACTTTTCTCTCATTGTTGATACAAAATACCCTACTCCCAAAATGAAAGAAAGAATGGTTTATTTACTTTACAGTTTGTGGAGGTTTCAGTCCATACTGGCTGATTCTGAGCCACAGTGGTACATGGCAGAGGGAAAACCTTCATGTCAGCAGAGCACAGCAAAAACAACCAGCATGAGGAAGGAATGGTGGCAAGCAGCCTCTTTCCTTCCCTTCCATTGTAAACAGGCTATCCCCACCCAGGGGGTGTGCAGCCCTCACACAGTCTCCATGCCCTCCTCTTCCACAGGCTCAGGATGTATACAAAGTAAGCACCTGACTTCCAGTTGAATCACTCAGCCAAACCTCTAGACTCCCCAAGTTGACACAATGTATCAGCCATAACAACATATTACAAGACTAATCAGTGAAGAAAAGATGAAAATAAAGCAGGTAGAAGGATTTTAAAAAGAAAAACATTACATACTAAAAATTGAAAATTAATGAGATAAGCTCCAAGAAACTTTTAGCACAGCAAAATTAGCACAGGAAGAAAACTCTTTGTAATTACTGAGCAAACTATTAAAAATGAAATAATAATAAGTTTTTTCTACAAATTTTGTTTATTTCAAAACATTATTTTTAGCCTTTTTGCCCTGAAAAATAGAAAGAAAAAGTTAGGTTCAGATTCTTTTAAAAGGCTACTGCATTCTTGATTTGAAACTTTTAAGAAGAAATATGGATGAGAGCTTTATTGAAAGAAACAGCTAATGATTAATTATTTGAGCAATCTTGTATGTCTATATTTGTTTTCCTGAGTAACCACTTTGAAGTCATCAATATGTAATACAACATCCATTGTTAATTCCCTGTCACCTTGTCTGTAATTCAGTATTGCTTGTACTGTCATTGTGCTACTTTGTAAAGGGATATCTGTTTGTTAATATGTTTTCATTCTTTTGTTTTTAAAATTAAAAAAAAATAAAAATACAGGTCAATTTGTACATGGAAAGTATCTAAATATTAATTTAAAAAGTGTAAAAATACATTTAAACTGTAACTCACTATGATCAATTTGACCTCCTTCCAATAAAACCACTCATCAATTAATTAATTTTTATTAGCTCATGTTTGCTATACATAAAAATGATCACATTTACTGTGGAGAATTTGTACCTGTACATAAAATACTGTAATTCTTTTTTTCCCTTTTTCCTCCCCTCTCTTCAACCCTGATAGAACCAAGACCCACACAGAACCAGATCAGAGCTTCTGACATGAGAGAAGTCTTTATTGGGGCGGGGGGTAGCAGGCTGCCTAGTGAACCAAGGCAGCAGCGAGCTGAGCAAAGCATGGACTTTTATGCTCTTTTTTCGGAGGGGGGAGCAGGTGTCCCCGGGCCAGAGTAGCCCAAGCAGGGGAAGGGTGTCCAGGCCAGAATAGCCGGAGCCATGTAAGTTTTTCAGAGTGAGGGTGGATGTCGGTGGGCTAGAACAGCCCGAGTCAGGGTGAGGATGGGGTGGGGATGTCCGTGGGTCAGAACAACTTAAGAGAGTAAGTTGCCAAGGCGGGTGAGGGCGGGCATAGCTTTTGTACCCGAGAGGAGCTGAAGTGGCACAGGTAAGAGAAGGAACGAAATATTGAGTTAAAGTTTTCCCACGAGGGGGCTGGCTGTCTGGTGACTTTTAAAACCCTTTTTTTCCCAACCCCATTTACAAAAACCTCTATTCCCATTTTTTCCTTAAACTTTCTTTTTAAAACTTTTACTTCCACGCCTTTCCTTGTTCCTCTTCTGATATGAGTAAGTTCTTCCTAACGTCAATCTTCCATTTGTTCCTTATTTACATTCTGGGTTTCTCACACCAAAGAAACTGTGTGATATTTAAACTTGTGTGTCTGATTTATTTCACTTAAGATTACGATCTTGTGATGGATCCATTTACCTAAAAATGTCTCGACTTTACCCTTCTTTATGGCAGGGTAGTACTACATTATATGTAATCCATTCATCTCTTTATGGGAATAGGGGCTGTTTCCAAGATTCAGCTATTATAAGCTATGCTGCTCTAAACACGTCTGTGAACTGAGGCGCGATGATTTTGGCTCTTTTAGGAAGATAGCCAGGAGGGAATAGCAGTGGACAAAAGGAGTCCTTCCCCACTGTTGGTGAGAGTGTAAAATGGTAAAATGCTACTGTCTTGGTTACTTTTCTCTCGTTGCTGAGACAAAATACCCAATGCCCAAAACGAAGGAAGGAAAGGTTTATTTAGCTTACAGTTCGTGGAGGTTTCAGTCCATACTTGGCTGGTTCTGAGGCAGAGTGACACATGGCAGAGGGCAAACTGTTCATGGCAGCAGAGCACAGCAAAAACAACCAGCAGAAGGGAAGAATGGCTGCGAGCAGCCTCTTCTCTTCCCTTACATTGTAAACAGGCTATTCCCACCCAGGGGGCATGTAGCACTCACACAGTCTCCACGCTCTTCTCTTCTACAGGCTCAGGATGTACCAAAGTGGGCACCCTGGTTTCCTGCTGAATCACTCAGTCAAACCTCTAGACTCCCCAAGTTGACACAATGTCCCAACCATAGCAGCTATCATCACTGTGGAAATCAGTATGCAGATTCTTCAAAAGCAAACAAACTAGAGGTTCCATTTGACCCAGATATTCCCCTTCTAAATTTGTACTCCTAAATATGTACTAAATAAATATTTAATGTAAACTTTTTAATTGATTATAGATACTTTCAAGGAAAAATATGGTCAAATATGATGTGTCACAAGACAGTATTATTTAAAAATTTCATTTAAAAACCTAACCAGATTTATTCGTGATTCTAGGATTGGTAATGCACTATTATATAAAATAGAATGAGCATCTTAACTAGCAGAGCATTCTAAATAGTTTTGCTCTGGAGACTGAAAAACTCTGAAGAAGGAAATCCAAAGAAGAGAAAGAAAAACCAGATTGGTCATTTCACAGTTTCTTTGCTTATAGGCTTAAAATGGAGGGGACCTCCTTACTATGCGAACTCAAATAAACTGGGCCCTTCTTGTTGTTTGATGTGAATTTCCTGTTTTATGTTTGTTAGACAGGCCCCTTCTGAAGCCTAGTTCAGTTACATGGCACATAGAATGAGTTACTCCACTCCGTTTTGGTTTGGGAACAGAGAGCAGGAGCCTAATACAAAGCAAGTATCATCTATAAGTTTTGTTTGCACAGTGATCACTGCTGAGTCATTGGAAGACAGAAAAATGATCAGAGGAGTGACAGTTTAGTCCCCAGAGGCGTCCAGGGCTGTTGTAACAGGACTAATGGGACCTCAGACACTGGCACAGGAAGACTGTCGGAGGACAAGTGAGCCCACAGAGTACAGGCAGTTTGTGAGGGTGGTCTTTGTTCTGTCCTGCCCTATTATTCCGTTGTGTTTCATCTCACACCCCCATACGCAGACTAGTGCCAGCAGCAGGACACTCCATGAATAAAGAGAAATAGCAGTTCCTATTCCGAACTGCCCAGCTGGAAAGAAAGAGATTAAAGTGCAGAATGGGAACGTGCTGCTGTTAGAAAGAAATGCTAATTCAAAGAAGAATGTTGTTGATGATTGTGTTTTGTTTTATTTTGTGTTAAGGTAAATTTTAATAGAGAGCAAAACTAGATGGAAGGGAGCACATACACCTTAGGAGGAAACTTTTTAAAGCTGTAAGCCTACCTCATAAATCCTGTTGCAAAAGTATATATAATATACATATTACACACAGAGATATACTGATTAAATATATTATTATATGCAGAAAATATACTATATATACTAGAGAAATGTATTATATAAAACATATACATAAAGTACATGTTATATAAATATACATATATATATATATACACTCTATCATATATGCTATATAATCTATTCTATATATTTTTTTCTATAAAATCTCCTATATTGGAGAACCCTCCCCAATATACTCAGCTTATGGGATGAAATGAAGGGTGGAGGTGCAACTGCTTATGGATAGATTGGTGTTGTGGAAGTGACAGAGGTTCTGTTTGATTGCATTTGTGTGCCTGTTGTATATTTTCAACAATATATTGATCATGACAGTTAAACGAAAGATGGAGGGTGAGTGCAAGAAGGTCTGAAGAGGAACATCAGCAGTGAGATATGCAAGAGGTCTTTCTTTTATTTTTTTTCTATTTCCAGAAAATATTACTTCTATTTCTATTTACCACTTCTAGTTCTAGAATCCCACCTCCTCATTCTCGCTCTTTCTCTCTCTGCCCATCCCACCTCACTCTCTTGATTTTTCTTTTCTGGAAATTTATGACAGTCTATTTTTCTGACTGACTAATTGATTTCTCCCCCACATCTATTCTTTTGACTTTTTCTTTAATTTTAGTACATTCTATGCTTAATGTACCCACACGTACTTTGTTTTCTCCTGTCACTAGGCTTTATTGTAGGGCGTTTTCTTATCCACCCGCCCCATTCTTTCTTGCAGACTACTTGATACCACATGCCAATGGGCCTAATTCCTGAGTCTCTGAGATGTGATAGTGAGGACTGCTGGGGGGTGTGGCTCTTCTGAGATGTCCTAGTGTGAGGGAAGAGAGCAGAGCAGCAGGACTTGCTCACAGGCTAGGTACTTGCCTTGGCCTTCGGGGGAGGAACTGTCACCGTGGCTGAAGTGGTCTTTATCCTATCGTCGGCCCCTCAGAAGAGTTCTGTGAAAAACACTCACATCCCTGTCCATCCCCTGTGGCGGAGGACAAGTAGCTCTATCCTGCACGTGCTCCTGAGCACCACACACTCAGCGCAGTAATGTTATGTTTCTTTTCTGCACATTATGCTCCTGAAAAGTCTCTCTAGTTTTGCTCACAATTCTTAACCATTTAGATTATCAGTTGTTTTATTCAGCAATGAGTCAAAGAGAAATCAGACATGCTCTGCAGGCACTTCAAAGAGATCAAGGGACAGAGAGTCCAAGTCATTTAACCCGCCTACCTGAACCACTTACAGACTTTTCGCTTTCCTCTGCACCCAGTAGGAAGCAGATCTGGGAGAGGACCCTTCTCAACGTATCACTTCACTACCCAGGATGTTTGCCATCTTGCCTTGTGATTATACTGATTGGTTCCATTTTGGGGATTTGTCAGCAAATCTTTCTGAAGCCTCCCAGATGTGTCCTGGTGTTACTCCGGAGCACACAGACTTTGGCATCAAGCTTTCAAGTAAATGCGGACATAGACACAGTTGCCCACACTAGACCACACAGAAGGTAAATGGTGACTGATACCTGGTCCTGCTTTATCCCCTGGCCACCAAAAGGTGGGAGCTGCCTTCTTCCCAGAGGAATGTTTCCTGTTTCCCCATGGGTTTCTCATTTTCCTCCCCATTCTTCTGTCTTTGTTTCAGGATTGATCAAGGTCTTCATAAATCAAGAGGGAAAAGCCATGGAATCTTCTCCCAGATACCTCCCACAGACATGTTGTAGCATACCTGGAAAGCAGGTGCATGCAAGAATATATAGTCAGGGTTTCTTCTATGGCAAAAGTATTTGAACAGCATAACTGTCCATTGGTCAAAGACTTATATACATTTTGTTTTATCCATATGGTGAAACTTGGGAAAGAAGGGCACAATTCCAAACATGCTAAAAAAGGAAGATCCTCTAGGTTCACTGGACTGGCTATAAAGAAGGTAGAGAACAAGTTTTCAGCAAGTGACTATTCAACTAAATGCAATATAGGAGAAAGTGGCCAGTGATTAGGAAATGAGAAACAGAAAGATTTACTTTTAGTATATGGCGGCTTTTGAATACTATATAACACAGCCTATATACCACATAAAACACACATATTCTTTACCTTTCAAAATAACAAATTAAACCATTAAACACCGCCAAAACCAATTTTATGATCATAGAGCAGCACCCAGAAATAGCTTGTGTTTAATGTAGCCTAAATATCTGTCCAACCACTTAAAATAATAAATCTAGATGTGGAAATTTCTCCTAATTGATAGTATTTTGTAAATTCTGTTTTGAATATCTGGAACACAAATAAGCAAGTTTTTTTTTTCAGCATCCTGAAAGATACACTTAGAGCTCATAGGATTTGTTAGCTTCCCAGGCTGCTTTGCTAACTGACAGTGAGTGCTCCAGGCCCTGGAAGACCCGCTCTAATGCACTCATTTTGTACTTAGGCATATTTGCAGGTTTAATTAATTTTGAAAATATTGATTGAATTTTGTTAAGAAGCTTTTATAAAATGCAAAGTTATTGAGATTTGATTTAAAATTAGTAAATACCTAAGAAAATTAGCATTTATATGACATTTTGTCCCATTGGGGAGAGTTACGAATATCAACCTCTTAATCTTTTCAAAACACCTTTCTAATTCCATTTACTGAAAATTCCTAAGGTGATAGTATAAAATCGAGAAACAAAATCAAAGTTTTACATTTCACATATGCATACTGCATCATTTCAGTGGGGATAATTTTGAGGCTTTACAACAAAGTTTGTTTCCTATTCCAATTCCATCTATCTCGAGGCGTATTGTATACACTACTTTTATACATTTGTGAAAAGTTTTAGAAATTATAATAAACACACACCAATTTCAGAGCGTTGAGTTGTTTGAACAGATGAAATTTGGAAGTTGTTGCAGTGTCAGATCTAAGGCATTTTTACTGATCTAAGTTTACAAAGACTTTCTAAATGTTTATGTAGTTTTACATTCAGTAGGTTCTATTTTAGTCCAACACAATGTACAGATTAAAACTCATCTCTGCACAGGGATAGCTGATCAGACTGACGTGCTTTTGCAAGTTGTATTAGAATAATAATGTCCTTGGATCCTTTTTGAAAATAATTGAATCCGCATGTGGGCTTACTTCTACACTCTTTACTTTGTTTTCAGTGGATCACCACTCAATCTTTATTCCATCTCACGCTGTCTGGATTGTTAAAGATGCGTAATATCTTCAAGTACTCTCATTATCCTATTCTCTTCAATTCTGTTTCTCCTTATTCAAAATTATGAAGGCTCTACTAGGTCCTCTGTGCTTCCATATGAGTTTTAGGGTGAGCTTCTCCACATCTTCAAAATATACACATTGGCATTTTGTATGGTTGGGCATTAAATACGTATCGGTTAGTGGAGAAGAGGCGTACTGCTGATATTGAGTCTTTTCACAACATGCATAGAGCATCTGTCCATTTTCCACTTCTGCTTATTCTCTTTTACTAATATTATAAATTTATCAGTCTAAGATTCTTCTTCATTTATGCCAGATTTACTCTAAGTAATATCTTGATATTATTCTAGGGTTATTTTTTAAGTTTACGCCACTTTTTTGGCAGTGCTGCAGATGAAAGTTATGTCCTAGGAAAACACTCTATCACCGAGATATACTTATGCCCTGAATTTGTATTCTGGTGGTTTAATGTGTACGTGTGTGTGTGGGGGGGGGTTTGACACGCTAACATTTATTAGTTCTATTTTGTAGATTCCCAAAATGTGCCTTCATGTTACTGATTTCTAATTTCATTCCATTGTTGTCAAAGAGCACAGTTTGTACGACTTGCATCTGTTTAACTTGACTGTATTGATTATGGGTTGTTTTCTAGCCAAGAACAATGTCTTTCTTGGTAAAAAATGCTTCTGTGCATATGTTTGAAAGAAGTATGTAGTCTGTTAATATTAGGTCGTGTTCCATAAATGTCAATATAAGTTGGCAAATAATGCTGTCTACCTGTTCTACATTACTGCTCATTGGGGTGTTTTCTATCAATCGGCAGAAAACTGAAATATCTAATTATAATGGAGGGTCTGTCCGTTTATTCTTGAGGTCCCATTAGGTTTGGCTTCCTACCGTTTACAGCTCTGTGTGATGGCTAATCTTAGTGTCACCTCGCCTGGACTGAGAGACCCCTGGGAGCTGAAGGATAGCGAGGCAGCCAGGTGCGTCAGGGGGCCCGTCCGCTGAGAGTCAGAGCTCAGTGTCCTCTTCAGTCGGAAGTGAGTGGCTGAGGGCTTGCCTCGGGACGCTGTGTCCTCTGCTGCTGGGTCTTGCCGCCCGGCCTTCAGAAAATGCATGCTGTTGCCTCGGCTCATCCTCCCATCATGACTTTGATCTGGAACTCGCTGACCATGAACTGAGCCCTTTGGACATTTGGGCCAAAATAAACATCTTATCCTCCATGTTTTGCTGTTTGGTGGAAGGTAAATGGAAGGCTGGCCAATACATCCTGTTATTAAGAACATACATGTTACGTTTCCTTCCTCGTGAAATAACTAATAATAACCTTGGTGATATTGTAGAGAACGCAATCAACTTTGCTTTGTATTTATGTAGGCTTTGCATTCCTTGTTTTTGCTAGCCTAAGCATCCTATTTGCTCCATCTTCCACTTGAAAGTACACTTGTCTCAGTATTTAAAGTGGGTCTTATGTGAGATGCGAGCCATTGAGTCACACTCATGCACCCAATCTGGCAACTCTACATTTTAAGTGGGATTTTACATAGTTTACATTTGATGCTATGGTTAACCCTCAGAGTTCCTGTTCCCCTTATTTTCATTTTGTTTAGTTATTTCTTTGGGGAGGGGGCATCATGAAATGTTTTGACATATGTATCCATTATGTAATGTTTCAAATCAGTTTAAACATATTTATATCCTCAAACATTTATTATTTCTTTGTTAAAAACGTCCAAAATATTTCCCTCAAGCTTTTTAAAATACGCAGTACATTGTTGTTACCTATAACACCCTGATGCACAATAGCACACCAGAAACTCTTTCACTTCCTTCTGACGTCATCTATATTCACCCTCCTCTGCGGCAGTACACCAGAACTCCTGATGCTTCTAACTATAACTCAACAGCCATTTACCGACCTCTCCTCATCCTTCTGTACATGTAACTATTTTTTAAAATGTTATCTCTGGTTAGTCTGGGTTTGGAAGAAAAGTATTCAATCATATGTGCTCATCCATTCCCCACAGGCAGAGATGTGGGAGCCCATTGTTGCTTTGGCGACTGTTTTTCAGATGTCCACCGTAGCTTGTACTTCTGATAATAAATCTGGCAATGACAGATAAGCAGAGAGAAACATACACAGTTATTTAATACAAGCTTTGTGTGAAGCCTGGAGGTATATCTCAGTGGTAGAGTACCTGCCTAGCATGTGTTCATGGGTTCAAAGCCCAGAACTGGTGAAAACTTTTGTGACGTGGTGGACTTCATAAGGAAGTGAAGACACAAAGGAATAGTTAAGTGTGTACTTTTATGCCAGCTCTGATGAAGAGTTGATAGTTTTGGAGAAATGAGATTGGACACTGAGTGTCACCTGATGGTAATGACCTGAAGAACATTTAGCAGAGACTGTTCAGATCCTTCTGTTCCTGTGTCTTCAGAGAAGAAGGAGTCTATTTTCTGTCTCTAGCTACAGGGTGGACACCTTTCAAAGAGGACTTTAAAATCTGCTTCAAGAGAATGTCAGAAAATCATTTCTAGTCATTTTAACCTGCTTCTGAGGAGGACAGTGGGAGAAGGTTAGAGAATGGTCTTCCTGCTGCTTCTGCTCTCTGTTCCAATGCCACGGTGCTGCCCTTTGGGGTGGGCTGTCCCGAGCACCATCACCACAAACACAGTATCAAAAAAGACATTCGCTTTCAATTCTGTTTCTTTTCTTCGTTGTTCTGTTTTAGACTAAATTGTTGTGTGGATCCTACACAACAATTAGTCCCTTTATCTCCTTTTATTGCCCTCTGCACTAGAACTATGTGTGTTTTATTTTAATGGAACTTGAGATTTTACACTGTATAGATTTAATTTATTCAGTGTGTTGTGTCAGTTTGCTCAGAGTATAGCATACAAAAACCCACTTCCATTTCTCTTATCTTGGCAGTTGTATGTTTATTCCCCCAATTTTTACTTTTACCTGTAAAGTAAAATTCACACAACCATTTATTACATTTTCATATTTCCCTTTAAAAATCGTTAATTATCCTTTAATCAGGTTCAAATATATTCAATATGACATAAAATGATATAACATGTATGTATATGTGTGTCTATATTTCACAGGTATTTGCCATTTCATTACTTCATCAGTCTATTGTGAAGAACTAGTTTCCAAAACTCAATATTTATAATAAAATATGATGAATTGCTTCAGGCTTTTCATGGTTGAAAAAGTTTTTATTTCACATTTACTTTTCACGAATATTTTGCAGAGTACTAAATTCCCAATTGGTTATTCTTGTCATTTGAAACTTTATAGGTACTGTTCTCACGTCCTTTGGCTTACCCTCTTTTCTAGATAATTCTGCTGTCCTTCTCATCTTTGTTTTTGTGCAGGTAGTGAGTCTCATTTTGCAGGCTCTTTGAGATCTTTGTAACTTGTTACTTTTAAGCAGTGTGATTACATTTTAATTTGAGGGTAGTGTTCTTCACGTTTCTTGTGCATATATTGCATTAGATTTATTGGAGCTGTGAGTTTATGGCTTCCATCAAATTTTAAATCTGATGACCATTAGCTCTTCTGAATATCTTTTCCATTTCTTCTTCCTTCTTCTCTCTTCCAGAATCTCCATTTGTGCAAATATTAGTTTGCTTATTCTTGTTGCACAGCACACTGGTGGTGTTTTTTTTTTCTTTCAGAATTTTTCTACCATTTGGTATCAAGTTTATCATACTAGGAATATGAAATGTACCCAAAAATTTCATGTGTTAAGGACAATCCCATTATTGGGTGCTACTGGGGGTGGGGGGCAAAAACATGAAAAGTTGGACCTAGGGACAGGACACTGGGAAGGACATTCAACCCTTGAAGGTCATGGTGGAGCCTCAGCCTCTCCTTTTCCTCTCTTGTGTTAATGAGATGTGCAGCTTTGCTCCACCCCATGCCCTGCCATAGGCTCAGAAACAACAGGGCCAACTGACCATGCACTGACACCTCTGAAACTGTAAGCCAGGATAAATTCATTCTTTTTAAAAGTTGGAATTTTGCCATTTTGTTACAAAAAGAATACTGACTAACGTCACTTTTATTACTGTGCTGCATTCAACTTGTTTTGCTAGAGTTAATGCACCATTAATTCCATTCACCTTAATTTCTTGATTTCAGATGTATTAGTTGTTAACTCTCAATTTTTATTGTATTTTTATGTATTTTCTGTCTACAACTAAGTTCATCTCCAGTCTCTCAAATATATGTTATAAACTTAATGATCTTACCAGTTAGTTCTGTTATGGACACCACTTCTCCATGGTTGTCTCTTGAGTGATTCCCCCCTCAATTGTTAATCCTATTGGAGTGCTTATTTGAGTGCTTAGTCAGTTTTTGCTTGGATAGCCAGTATTTTAAATTTAATTTGTGTGGTGGTGTTTTTTCTTATGCCTTTAAATATTCTCAATGATGTGGGTTGTGTGTATCTTTACCTTCATGACCTAAAATGACTTTTGTAGATTTAGGAAACTGGTGTAAAATTTTTTTGTAACTATGTGTTGTCCTCAAGGCCTAATATACTTGTCTGGTCTCTTTAGTAATAAAATGAGTTGAGTCTGGCTATCTTCTTTTTCTGATAGGTTAATTTATTGGTATGTGTTTGCAGTACATAATGGTCACATTCTTTGTGTGGAGTGTGTACATGCACACACATAAGGCAATCAAGTTCCTTTGGTGTATCCGCTTCTCTCCACTTTTAGTTCCTTCTAATACCTTTTGCCTTCCTTCCCTCCAACCTCCCACCATAAGTTGATGCTTTTGTGCTACGGGAAAGATGTATCTTCCTGCTCCTTATTACCTGCCTTTTATTTTGCTCTTTATGGTTTGAGTTTCTCAAATAAGAGAAACTCTGCATCATGTAAGCTTCAGTGCCTGACTTATTTCAGTTAATATTACGGTCTCAAGGTGCTTCCAGTGTTCTGCTGGTGACTCAATATATCTATATAGCAGAGTGTACAAATTTCCACTGTGTGCCAATGCACATTTTCTTTAGGCATTCATCTACTGATGCACACATAGACTGCTTCCACTGTTAATCTGCTATGAATTATGCTACTATAAACAGAGGCATGCATGTATCACTGTAATATGTATTTATTTATTTATTTATTTATTTATTTATTGTCTTTTTGAGACAGAGTCTCACTATGCAGTTCAAGCTCTGGCCTTGAGCTCACTTGGATTACAGGAGTGAACCAGCACACCCAACCTATAGCATGTCTTTAACTGTTTTGGAAAAATACCTGAAAGCATATAACTGGGTCAAATGGAATTGTTTTAGTTGCTATTTTGTTTGTCTTTTTTCTACTTTTAAGAATACATTTTTGCATTACTCAATGATTACATTCACTGTAGGAGATTGGTACGTGTTCTTTTACGTCCTCCCTATACTCCCTTTTATTTTTCCACCTTAGATTCAGTTATTTATCTTATAAGACCTTATAAAGTTAATTATCATGCATACAGATTGAAAACTCGCCTTAGATGAATTTTTTTTGAGGACTCTCCATACTGATTTTCATAGTGGTTATACCAGTTTTCCTTCTTACCAAAGGTGTAGAAGTGTTTCTTTATCCCTATAGCCTCACCTGCGTTTGTTATTACTTCACTTGTCAATGATGGTCATTCTTTTGGGGCTAAGAATGAATCTCTTTGTCGTTCTAATTTTTATTTCTGTAATGGACAGTGATGTCCACTTTCACTTGGGTGCGCTCTTCTTGCACCTCAGATGAGAAACTTTTCCAGGCAAGAGCTGCAATCAGTGTTCCCTATGTGAATAAACGTATCTGTGGGTCACTGTCCTTCACTGATTCATGTACCATAAGAACCTAGCATATACTTTGTACAATTCTTTAGTTAATTCAATACGAAGATAGATTTGAGTTCTGTTTCATCTTGATTAGAAAAAGAAGCAGCAGAATCCGCAATAACAATGAGCTTGAAATTTATTTTATTACTGTTAGCTGGTAAAAAATACATACATGCCAAAATTTGATAGCATATTCCGTGAGTTTTTCTGTCCAAATGGTAAGTAGAATATTAGTTCCATGCAAGAACCATTGTTTGGTAGAGTTTTCATTATTAAATAGGTTTTGGTTGAAACCTTTGATCTCTGGTGTTTCACAGTTAGTTATGATGTGCTTCTGTCTCCTTGTCTTTCTAATGTACTACTGAGGTGATGTTCATACCTCTCTCCTCAGGCCAGCGTCTCTTTTCGTTATTAGAGCACTTCCCAAATGCATCCCTAAGCTGCCAAAACCTCCCTGGCCTGGTGAATGTTGGAGAGACAAACAGAAGCTTCATCCTAAATCTCAAACATCTCCTCATTAGGAATCTGGAAAGAAAATCAGTTAATATGAGACACTTGTAGATAAACAGATGCAACTCGAGACTATATTCAAAAGTGAAATAAATCAGATCCATATGTGGAAACATCATATTGCCTCCCCAGTGTAAGAAAATGAATGAATAAATAAGATCTGAAATGTATTATAAATATTGTGATTTAGGAAGAAACTGTTCAAAGGAAAAGAAACTGTGATGGGGGAAAGGAGAAAGGAAGAAAGAAAAAAAGAAAACATATGTATGTATACACAAGATAGTTAAGATAGTCATAGAGCTAGATTTTCTCAGTCCATTGAAAAAGTTTTGTGCTAATATTGTTTGGACAAGACATCGTGCCTATATCTTGTACTCTGAACGACTGCTACGAAGATAACAATACTCAGTGTGTCAACTATAATAACTGTGCTACTAACTGGTTTTGAAGTTCCATTTCACCATTATGTTTAGCTTTTTTCTCTTTAAAATAAAATAATAAAAAAAGAGAAAGAATTTTACACAATCCTGATAGAGTAATTTGTATAACAATAGCACACAAATTACAGTAATAATTTTATTTCCAATTTAAAATTTCCCGATGTCTGTGCATTGAAGAAAATGACTTCCTGGACTTTAAGCCATTATTCTGCTTTTAGCCTGACCAGGTGCTATCTCTGATGTGATTGCAAGATTAGACCAACAGGCTAGAGATAGAGACAGAAGAAAGAACTTGGAAATATTAGGTGGCAGACATTTTCTATCTTGTAATTGAACTCCCACATCATAGTTATAGATAATCAGATTTTGCAGCGTTATTTTACCTGATTTATTTTGTGTGGCAAATAACTCAATATGAAGTGCCATATGAAGCTTATGTGTAGCGAATGAAAATTCCATCCCACCAGTCATAAGTGTGACAGTCAAGGTTGAGGAAGATTGAGCAAATGCTGATATTTACAGACAAGATAACTCTCATATGTCAGCAGTACAGTCTTTGAATCCTTGTAAGTGATAAGTAAACTTATCACTTAACAGTCCATGCTTCTTCTTGCTAACCTCACTGCTTTCCATACAAAGATGACAATCATAATGTGAAGATTTTAATGGGAAGGACTGTTACAATTCAAGCTTTTTGCTCAGTTGTTTTTAATGTTATTATTTTAACTTTGTTGTTGCAATGCACAGCCCAGATCTATCAAATTAGCCCTAGATGGATTACGGCTCAGACATCAGTTCAGGTGAGTAACGCCCATAAGAAACATCCTGCCTCAGCAAAATGTTATGAGTCATTGTAGGAATGTAGCCAGTGAAAAAAGACAATATATGGAATAACCTTTTCACATAAAGCAGAACAAACAGAACCAAGAATGAATTTTCTAAAGCCAAGAAGTCAGGTAGAAACATCAACTAAAAACAATAAGAGAGGGTGAAAGATATAAAGCCACAAGCAGAATGTCAGTGGTTTCACAGCAGTAGTTTCCATAAAGAAACGAAAATGAGTAACGGGGTATTTGAAAAGTAATAACTGAGAATGAAGTGATATTTTCAATGCAAGGAAAACAACTCCACATTTACATTTTATGCGGAACTAGAACCAAATTAAATGAGAAAGCTAAGCCCAATACATTCTTAGTCATTAAGAAATAAAACGTTTTACCTTCTAAAATCTCTCTGGAAAGCACCATTCCAACAGGGTGAGGACCAAATTCAGATGGAGGTGGGGAAAAAGACTTGAGGAAAATATATACCTGTAAAATCCACAAGATGCTATAGAAAATATTTAAGAATACTTATGATTAGCGAACGGGAGAGATTCTAACGGACACCCATTTGCTTAGTAATGGGGCAATGGGTGCTGTAACTACAAGTGTGAGTAGCTGTGCAACCCAAGTGCCAAAAGTACCCGGGAAGTCCAGGCAAAGCTGTGTCATGATAATATTACATTTGAATTTCCAGAAAGCCTTTCACTAAGATAACAGGTATGGTGAAAAAATATGGCTAAGCTCTTCTGCAAAGCTGGGTGACAAGGTGCCCACACAATCCAGGATACAATTGGTTGCAGAAAGAGGAGTAAAAGTAGGATCTATGTGGGTTTAGATTCTAACAAGAAGGCAAAAAGAAAAGGGTGCCTTTCTTTTATGATTCACTCTATTTTGAGATATATGTGGTTTCAATATATTTGGAAGGAGTAATGAGAGATCTCACCTACGCTGTATCCAATTTCCTCTAAAAGGAACATCTTGTAACACTGTAGGATCATATCCCAAACAGGGTAGTGGCCTGAGCACACAGGGTAGTGACACGAGCATGCCAATTTAGAGAGTATTTCAATTACCACCCGGATCCTGCATGTGTCCTTTTATGACCACACTCCCCACCCCACACCCAGTGCTCCACTCCTGACACCGGGTAACTAGTAATCTGTTCCAGAATGCTGTGTACAATGAATGACACAGTACATGAAATGTTAAGGGTCGCCTTTTGCTTTTCTCAGTATAATCCTCTGGAGATGCAGCCAAGTTTGTACAAATAGTTGATTTTAAGAACACTGTGAGTAGTGTTGCACGGTATAGATATACCAAAGTTTATTTACACAGTCACAGTCATGCAAAAGCCATTGAATCTGTTTCCAGTTTTTTTATTTCTATAAGGAACTATGTATATTCATATAAATTTTAAGGTGAGTATAAGTACATATTCCTCTCCTGAGATAAATACCCAGTGGTGCAAATGTTCAGTTTTATGGTAGTGGTATATTTAGTTTTATAAGCAACTGCAGAACTGTTTCCCAGAGAGGATGTGCCATTCTACAATCACCTCAGCAGTGGGTCAGTGACCTAGTTTCTCAGCATTGTCACCCATACTTGGAGTAGTCACCGTTGTTTTATGTCATCCTGACAAGTGACAGCTCATTGTAACTTAACCGTGGCCATTTTCTACTTTCTCATGTGTGTGTGTGTGTGTGTGTGTGTGTGTGTGTGTGTGTTCAAATTTTGATTTTGGAGTCTTTTCTGTACTCCAGGTGTGAATCTTCTGTTGAGTATATGGCTTCTGATTTTTTTTTCTCTTAGTATGCAGCTTTGACTATGTAACTGGGATTTTAGAGGAAATACAATTTTTAATTTTCTGAAAGTACAATTTATCGGTGTATGTATTATGCTTTTTAAGAACTCTGAAAAGTGTTAGATGGTAAAAATTGCCTCTGGCATTTAAAAAAATGTTTTACATTAAGATATGTGATTTATTTTGAGTTTATTTTGTACAAGATGTGAGTAAAGGTTTAAATTGCCATTTTCTTACTTTCTTTTTCATTTTGGCTTTGCCTCTGTTTTTCATTCTTGGTGTATATATAAATTTCTTTGGCATCATTTGAAGAAAAGTCTGTCCTATTTTCACTGTCATATAATTTGTTGTTTCTGCCTATCTGGGTTACTTCTAGATTCTGTATACTCTTCCGTGGGTACATGCCTCACACCTGGAACACTGCGCCATCTTGGTTATTGTATAATAGACTCAAAATGTGTTATAGTGACTCCCTCACATGTTCATCTTTTAAAAATATTGCTTAATTATCATAGTGCTCTTCTTCAATTACTTTCTCATGGATATTGAATAGGCAGATCTATGTTTACCAAAAGAAATGCTAGTATATTGTACTAAATTTGCTGGTGTTAAACCAAACCAATTTGGGAAGCACTGATATGCTTACTAGGTTGTCTTCCAATATGCAAGAATAGTCTATACTTTTTTAATTGCTCAAGGCTTGAGAAAATTTCTTTCATCGCAATAATATTATTTTCAAAATATTCATTGCTATATTTCATTTCTTACACATACGTACTTAATCTTCCATTAGAAATCTCATTAATATATCAAATATTGCTTTTCACATGTTCATTAATAGTGTACAGCAATGCTTTGGATTTCTTTTGTTCTGTATCTTCTGGCTTATTGAGGTAGGTAGGAGATCAAATCATACAGTGTAAATAACTTCATATCTTATATTATCATTTTAATTGGTTATTTGCATTTGTAAATTTTTCTTTGAGACTAAATTTTGGCCCATGGATTATTTTCAAAGGCTATTAGTTAATGATCAGTTTTGTTGGGAATTTTCCTGGTATCTTTCTCCATTAATGTTTAGTTCAATCCCACTGTAGTCACAGAATACTCTGCATGATTTCCATCTACTTTAGTTTCGTTTTATGGCTGAGGATAGGGTCTCCCTGACAAGTGATTCCGCAACCACTTTTCCAAGAATGCAAACCACAGTGTTGGTGGAGCGAGGGGAAGAGTGCTCTGGGGGTTTCCATTAGCTTCTGTTGGCAGATCCTTAATCAAATGTTCAGTTCTTATCGATTCACTGATTGTTTACTAGTTCTTTCGGGTCCTGAGAGTAAGACGTGAAAGTTCTAAGTTGTGAGTGTATCAGTTTTAGTTGTCATTTTAGCTCTTTTTTAAATTTGTGGGCATTGTATGCTCCTGATAAATTGGCTCCTTTACTATGATGTAAGGTGTCTATTGCTCACTAGTAATTATCTCTGTTCTGATTCCAATTATCCCATATTATTACAGTCAAAACATTTTACAAATAAATCCTTGCATAGTATACCTCCTCTCACGATTTTACTCTTGAACCTAATTTTTTGTAGTTGATGTTAGCATCTCACTGACGGCACACTGACGACTGATTTCATATGCATTTCCCATCTCTATCTTATTATTCCCACATTTGACACTTTAAGGTTACTATGAATACGTGAGGGCTCCAGTTTGTTCTCTGTGTGCTCCTTCCAGTTCTTTCCCCTTACCTTCCCTTGGCATATTGAACACATAACAGAGCTTGATTTTACTTGTTGAGTAGTTTTTGTGTATCACTTATTTTTCCCATTCAGATTTGCTCTCTATTTAAAATAATGAAATGGTTCATCCTGGTATTTTCTACTGACATGTTACTACACTGAGTCCAACCTTTATTTACATGTAATTCTTTTCATTCCCTGCCAGCACACACATCCTTTAAAAATATTCTGTGTGCATCAAGTACCATATAATATGTAATACTTCATTCTATGTCAAAGAAAGATTCAAGTAACTCAAGAGAAATAGGACATTCTATTATACTGAACCTTATTTTAAACTGCTTTTAGGTGTGTTTTTCCCATATAAAGTTGCAAGCTTTAATTTATTATCACTTCCTTTCTGTTTAAAAATCTTTTAACCAACTTTTTATGGCTCCTACAACTTGAAATGGCCTACTTTAGTTTTTGTTTCTAGAAGAAGACCTTTATTCCCCCTCAATCTGAAGGACATTTTTTTCCACATATAGAATTTCCAGTTATTATGTTATTTATTTTTGTACTATTGTGCTAGTACATCTGACATTCATATTATCAGATAAAATATCTGTTATTGAACCTGTTGGTACTCTGTTAATAATTTGGCTCTTTATATTTTCTTTCAACTTTTATTTTGGTCTTCTCTTGGTGTAGAGCTCAGCACGTTAGGAATGATATGCCTTGATGTAGATTTCATTACATTCATTGAGATCCCGCTTGGCTTTGTAAATCTATTGCTGCCTCTTGCGCCAAACTCTGAATGGCTTCTGCCATTACATTTCTTCAAATACTTTTCCATAGCTCTATCTCTCCTTCCTCCCCCTCCCCTTCATCAGTGGTACATGAGATAGTGAGCTCTGCCCTCTCTCCCCAGTCTCCCGCATTAGTGGTACATGAGATAGTGAGTTCTGTCCTCTCTCCCCAGTCTCCCGCATTAGTGGTACATGAGATAGTGAGTTCCGCCCTCTCTCCCCAGCCTCCCGCATTAGTGATACATGAGATAGTGAGTCCTGTCCTCTCTCCCCCTTCCCCCTCATCAGTGATGTATGAGTTAGTGAGTTCTGTCTCTATTAAGTATTTTGAAGGTCTTTGAGACTCTGTTCAACATTTTCAAAAATCTATTCTCTTTCTTAATGGAATCAAGTAGGTTGACCTGTGCTCTCAAGTATGGCTCCTGTTTTCTACAATCTGAACTCCTGAAACTATGCTGAGATTTTTTTTTATGAATTTTTCAATTCCATAATTTCTCTGTGATTTTATAAATTTATTGAAGCATAATCCCATTATCATAAAGTTCATCCACTTAAAATATGCTATAAAATGTTTTTCTTTTCAGTAAGTTATGTAGCTATGACCATAAACAAATTTAAAAACATTTTTACAATCCTAGAAACAGATCTTGTACATTTTAATAAGATTTATCATTTCTATTCTCTTCCACACTCCAATCCCAATCCTGGGCAACCACTAATATATTTTCTGTTCCTGTGGACTCTTGGAATCCAGCAATATTTTTGTAGAAACATTCTCAATTTAGATACTGTAATATCACAATAAAAACATCCATAGCATAATTTAAAATGAGAATAGGTTTTAATAAGGTATTTTACAAAAGAAGACACACATAGCCATCAGATACATAAAATTGTTCAGTATCTCTATTCATTAGAAAAATACAAATTAAAAATTAGTGATATGTATACTTCACATATGCTAGGAAGGTTATTATGAAAAATGAGGAATACTATCAAGTGATCACAGGATGTGGAAAAGAGAATCCTTTACACTGCTGCTAAGAACGTGAACTACTACACCCATTTTGGAAATAACCAGAGGGGTCCTTAAAAGTCTGAAAACAGGTCTACCAGAAAATCAGCAATACCACTTCTGAGTATCTATTCAAGGAACTGAAATCTGTGTATTTAAAAGATATCTGCACTCCCATGTTCTTTTCAGGTCTACATACTTGTAGCGGGAACACTGAAAATCTACTCTCTTAGAATTTTTCAAGTATATCTTATGTTATTTTTAACTATAGTAAACTATACTGCATAATACATTTTATATATATATAAAATGTATATCATTTTATATACATTTTATATATAAATATACATTTTATATATAAAATGTATTATGCAATATATATATATAGTTGCTGGGAATTGAACTCAGCACCTTGAGATTGCCAGGCAAGCACTTGTGCCCCTGAGCTGTATCCCGCCTGAATAGGTTATATTCTAATGTTGATGTACATCTGAGTAGTTTACAGTTCAGAATTACTTGGAACAGTAATAATATCAATACTGCAGAGCATAATATATATTTGCCTTTGATAAAATTAACTTCATAGGTGTAAAATTTAGATGTAATGAAACTCAGAAAGGTTGCACACAGTTGTATGACTTTGAAAAACTAGGTCACCTAGTAACTTCACTTTATTTAGAACAAATATTTCTATCATCACAGATACTTCCTAGTGTAAACCACACCTCTACCTAGCTGGTAAGCCACTACTTTGGTTTTGACCACTGTGGATTGGTTTTCTGGCTGTAGGTTCCATAGCGCTTTGCTATGTGCTCTTCTGTGTCTGACTTGTATGACTCAGCATGAATATTGACAGAGTCCTCCATGCTGTATCTGTCTGTGCTCTGTTATTTCACATTAATTACTGGCATCTTATGACTGTGTCCCTCTGTGTCTATCTGTTCACCATTGCAGACAGATACAAATTATGAAATTACTCCAAATATTGATTTTTTTATGAATGAATTTGTGATATACTTGTGAGTACAAATCTCTTCATAGACCTATGTTTCCATTTATCTTGTGTAAATACCTGAATGAAATTAACAGGTCATGTTTTTATTGTGTTTAATTTTATAAGAAGCTGCTAACGTATGTTCCAGAAGAATGTCTTTTCTCCACTGAATGCCCTTGAAAAAATTAATAGAAAATTCATGCTCAGCCATGTTCTAAATATGCATTCTGCTCCACTGAAAAATTGATTTATCTTTACATTAATGTCATAATCTCTCAATTCTTGTAGCTTTAAGAAGTTCTTCAAAACAGTAAATGTAAACATTTAAATCTTTTTTTAAAAAGATTTTTAGGGACACTTTAAGGTTCTTTAATGAAGAATCATATTGCCAACTTCCACAAAAACAGTGCCTGAGGATCTTTTATTGGGATTGCATTTATTTGTAAATATACTTTTGAGATTATAGTCAATTAGTTTAGCAATATTCAGTTTTTCACTTCATGAGAAAGACATATGTCCTTTTAAAATGTAGACCATTTTTCATCCATATTTTCCGTGTAAAGGGAAATTTATTCATTTCTAAATACTCTGTTTTAAAAAAAACTATTATAAGTGATACTTAAAATTTTATTTTATTATCTTATTTCTTGTGTATATAATTGCATTTTGGCCTTGTGATCTCTTGTCTTACTAAACTGATTAACTAAATTAAGTTGTTTTTCCCATTTTCTTTCTATCCTTTTTCTTCCCTTCTTTATCAATTCTTTAATGTCTCTACATAGGCAGTCATGTCATCTATTAATGAAATTTTACTTCATCTTTTTAAATCATTATTCTCTCATTTTGTGTCTCCCTGTTGTAGCCACAGTATTAAATAGAAGTACTGAGAGTGGGAAGACATATCTCCTTCACAGTTTCGGTGTGAAAATACTGTATTAACATTACAAATGATGCAACGTCTAGGTTTTCTTTTAGTTGTTTGGTTGTATTTTTTAGTACTGCTGACTGAAACTTGTGCGTACTGAATTACATCTTTATTATTTTTAACAGAGTCTCTCCAAATTGCCCAAGCTGATCTGGAGCTTGCAATCCTCCTGCCTCATCCTGCTGAGTAGCTGGGATAAGTATGTGCCACCGTGCCTCATGGCCTGCAGGTTTTATACCAACTCTTTAGTAGATTGAGGAAGTTCTGTTAATGCACTTATAACTACTAAGCTTTATCAAATGATTTTTCTATATCTTTTAAGATACATAATTGTTTCCCATTTTCTTCTTTATGGAGGAGGCAAACTGATGATCAGTGTGTGAACCAAACTTATAATGATGGACTAAAACTCACTGCATTATGATATAATTGTGCGATCTCACATTCATAGGGACACTGAATATACTTCATGCTCTTGGTAGCACATGTGTCAAGATTGGGTACCAGGACTTTCCTAATGTCACTAATTGACATTGTGATATGTGTAGTTACTCGTAGATCTCTGAGAAGCAGTTATGACACAAACATTTCTATCCCTTGCTACACACATCCCGTTGCACCATCTTCATATGCCTCTCTCATAGATCACCTTCTGAAATCTATACTTTTCCCTCCAGTTCCCCATCAAATGGCCAGGAAATTACTACTTTTCCAAAATTTCTTTGAATTCTCACCTCTGGCCATTTCTTCCTCAAATGAGGGTGACAAGTTTCAGGGACAACAGCCCTGCCAGTGGGTAACTGCTTTTCAGTGCTTTGCAGGGTCACCCTTGCAGGCCTGTGCATTTGCAGTTTATGGCCAGAAATTAATCATCCCATTTGCACACCAGGTGTAGGATTTACCTCTTCCCTTTTGGGTAGCTGTAAAAGAATCCCACACTCAAGCAACTATAGGTAACATCTGGGTTGGTGGTACTGTAGCCGGAGTCCTGGAGTACATGTAGGGTGGACTGCTTCTGGGCCCAACAACAGTTTGCCAAGTTTGAGAGCATCCACCTTAAAATAGACATTTCTAGATGCATCGCATTGTAAAGTGATCCATGCTCACGAGGGTCCAGCAACCTATGAAAAGGTACTCTTCAGTAGGTGTATCTCTCTCTGTAACCTACAGCAGTCTTGCCTACATCTAGGGCCTGCTCCGTGTCTGCCCCTCCATAGCCTTTGTATGGTCCCTGCCACTTTTCTCCCCACACTGGTACCTCCACCACAGTCAAGTCAGCCATGTCCTGTGACCCAATGATCAGAAGGCATAAACATTGCCTTCCAAGCTCCAGGCCCAACTACAGTTTGGCAGGCTCCTCTAGCCAAAGCAATATCCCCAGAAATAAGAGCCTGTGACCTCCAGGATCCAGAAAGGCCTTTGAAGAAGCACTTGCTTCTTTGTATTAGAGATATGAGATGCAGTTCTTTATTTTCAACCTCGGGAGTGATATCCTGACATGTCCCTAGAATTTGGTGCTGAACTGATCAGCTCTGAAACACTTCCATGGTTTATCTTCTCCCTTTGGAGATGTGTGTTTTACTAGGGGCCTCCATGAGAATTTTTAGCTCTTGGTCATCCCATGCTAACAAGATGCTGTCAATACGATGGATTTAAGAGAGGTCCTTTGCGATGAGAAGAATCGCCGATTCCTGAGAACCTAGTACAGGGAGGCAAAAGAGGGACTATAACCCTGATTTAAGTTCAAATGAAGAATGAGTTTCATTCAGTGGTTAAGAAATCAAAGTCATTGGACAGTGAGATCGCAGTGAGATTCCCTGCAAAGTGAAAGCAACAACATAACTCAAGAAACTCAAAGAATCACACCGTCAAAGACAGGCTACTGTAATGAATTCACTCAGATTTCCCTTTAAAGGTCAGAGAGTTGCTGATGGTCCTACTACAAATGAACTGCGCATGGAGGAAGAAGATGTGAATGAAGTATATGACAGGGTCATTCAATGGTTTAGATAATTCGTTTTATTTTTTCCTTTCCCTCCATCCTTTTTTTACTTAATGAATAGTTTCCTTGTGATGTGTTCAAAATGGAAATGAAAACTGGCACCGCATCGCTTTAAAGCATCTGGTAATTTGAATTCTAGTGCTCATTACTCATCATTGTGTGTTTCCGCTGTGCTGACTTTTGGTAATCAAACCTCAGCTTCCTTCAGATTCTCTTCTCCTTTTATAAATTATATCGGAGCACAGAGAGGCCACCTTTGTTTGGGGATGTGGATTTTCAGGATTGTGACAAATCAGATCATGATTGCTCATAATGACTTTCCTGGTGACCTTGAACTTGTGACAGCTTGACCCCTGCACAAGGACTGTCAGTGGGAGATGGAAATTTTTCAGAGAACGAAACTGTAAAAAAAAAAAAAAATAACCTCTCTTTAATTTGAAGTTTAATATCTCAGTGTCTGGATCACAAGGAGAGGAAGATCAGCTTTGGGGCGAAGGTGACAGATACACGAGAGTAGTGACCAACCCCCAAGATGGCTTCCCTGAAGAGGAAGCAGCGCAAGATCTAAAAAGCACCGCATCAGAGATCCCGGAAAGGTTCTAATTTTCATTAGCAGTTGATTAATGTGTCAGAACACTGCCTCTTTTGACTCCCCTTGTATTTTTGGCCTGAAATATGGGCTTTAAGTGAAGACCGGGAGTAGCAGCTTTATTAAAATAAACAATATTTGTAGAATTCCTAAAAAAGGAGTGCTTCTAATCCAATTTTGTTGTTGGCACAGAGAAAAACATATTTTCCAATTAAAGCACTTTATTAAGGAGCCTTCATTTGGCGTCAAAACCACTTGGAAAAGTCTGCGGCTATCTGCAGAAGTGTGGGACGGGGCTCACCACCTGCTTTTGTATGGCTTGTGAGCTAATATGACTCTCATAGGTTTTAAAATTTATAGGCTATTTTAAAGCAGTTTTAGATTTATATAAAAACAGTAGAAAAGTATAAAAAATTGATCTATTTTTGCACCTCCTCTTCCCTAGTTTACCCATTCATTATCATCAGTGATGTGTGTGAGTTAGACGTGATGAGGTGGTACTGAGGGATTGTTAACTAAAGCCCTGTGTTGCATGAGGGTTCACTCTTGGTGTTGCACATGTGATGGTTTTTGACAAATTTATAGTGGCATGTCCTGACCATTGTGGTACCACATGCTATCGCTCCACTGCCATAAAAGTGCTCTGTACTCTTGTTAATCTTCCCCACCTGTAACTCCTGGCAACCACTGATCCTTTTGCCATGTCCATAGATTTCTGTAATATTTTTACTTTAATGTAGTATAAGGAGACAGTGAAAAGGAAAATATAAAGGCTTGATTCTCTGAAAAAGAAACAAAATTTCATAACAAAATAATTAGAGAATAACAATGGTAAGTAAATTGTGTAGCATTATCTTAAAAGACTGGCCAAATGTTACCCAGAGCATAAGTCGGACAAAAATGATTCTGCCTCATACAGAGGAAACAAACAAACAAGAGGACAAAACCTGAGAGAAATTTGTCCTCATAGTTGTTACGTTTCCAGAGTATCAGGGATTATAGCATAAGGTGTTTCCGGTTGGCTTTTTTCTTACCTAGTAATCTGCCTTCAATCTCTCTCCATTTTCTTGTAATGCCTTAATAGCTTATGCATTTTTAGTGCCAAATACTACTCCATTGTAGGATTATGTCGTCATTTATTTGTCCATTCACCTACTGAGGGAAGCTTGGGTGTTTCCATGTCTCCAAATTGTGAACAACATTATTATAATCACCAAATTATGTTTTAGCATGGCCATAACTTTTCTACTTTTTGGGAAAGTACCAAGGAGTATAATTCCAGTGAAGCAATGGGTCTCTGCTCAGCAAGTTGGGATCTTCAGTGAGCTATTATTTCTCTTATATTGTAGGGGAGTTGTTTGCCCCATAACAGGAAAAATATTTTTCATTCGGTATGCTCTTCACTTTTTCCTTGTATGGATGGGAGTAAAAACTGATATCTCCTCATGTGCTGGATCATAAGCTGGAAGTTTTAAATATTACATTTTTAAAGCACTATGAGAGCACAAAAAAGAATAATATATAGGAAATGAATATATAACAAAGATATCATATTACCAAAAAAAGACTCAAGTATTTATTATGGAGCATTACAGAAAATGTTTGCCAATGACTTGTGTAAAGTTCTCTAGAATCCTTCCAGCTCTTGCACAGAAAATACTGGTGAATCAAGCAGAGGTACAAGAGGCGGCATGGTCCTTGCTTCCTCTGGGTGTCTATTTGTGGTTTTTTCTCCACCACCCTCTCTTTGGATGCTATTTTATTTTTAATGTGCTAACTCCATCCAATCCCTTTGGAAGGGGTGGGTTAGGGTTTGTAGTTTTGAGATTTTCATTTGGTTCTACCATGTTGACAGTCATTACTTCATAGAACAAGGGAACCAGCAGCATGAGGGTCACCACTGCACACCCACCTACTTCTTTTTTTTTTTTTTTTTTTTTTTGCAGTACTGGGGATCGAACTCAGGACCCTGCGCTTGCTAGGCAAGGGCTTATTCCACTGAGCTATATCCCCAGCCCCACCTACTTCATTTGTATACGTAAGTACTTACGGGAAAGATTACCACTCAGTTGATGGAAGCAATAGAGTTAGATGAGCCAGCCTTTAGCCAGGACCCCTGTATTTTTTTGTCCCCAATACCTCCTTCAAAGGGAGAGGTCACGATGGTTCTTCAAGTTGCTGGGTGTCGATGGCAGTATTGACTAGGCAACTGAGAGTCCTGGAAATGATCACTTATGTCCCTATACTCAGTGCAGAGCCCCCTAGTAAGTGTCATCAGGCCTTTTATGAGAAGACCAAGAGGCCCCGTCATGCTATGTACTTACATTAGTATTGCAGAATCCTAGATGTGTCCTATCATTTAAACATTTTCCTTTCTGCTCCATTGGTTAACTCCACTACCGCAAAGGTGATCATTTATGGAGCAAAGAATTTTACAAAGGTAATCAAGATAAAATAAAGGTAAACCTTAATCCAGTATGACTGGGGTTCTGAAGAAATGGAAAACTCTTGACACAGCCACTGATGCACTTAAAAGGAGTGTGATGTGAGGAGATGGTGGCCGAAAATCATCCATCTCAAAGCCAAAAAGAAAGGTCCAGACCAGACTGTTCTCTCACGTGGATCCATTCCTAAGAACCAACTCGGCCAACGCCTTGATTTTGGATTTTTCACCTCCAAAACTAAGTTAGTAATATATCTCTTGTGCAAGCCACCTGATCTGTGGAATTAACGTTCTTCACAGCAGTCCTAAAAACTCTAATTGACCAAACTCTTCTGTCTGGGACCCGAGCAAGGAACTGTGACTACTCTTCCTATGTTTTTGCTCTTTGTCTGGTTATAGATGTCATCCAATCACCTTGTTGATGACTTATCTGTTTTCAGGCTCTGTATTCTATTAACCAGCCTCTAGCTCCCTGTGTGTTGACGCCATTCGTCTTTCCCCGTACCCTGCCCACTTGTGGTTATTACAGTCTTTCGGCTCCTGGACATTGATCTGTCCTCTCTGCCCTCTTTCATAAAGGAGTATGGCCCTTGGTTTGATATTAACAATTTCACTACCTACCATCATTACTGGAAAACGTTCTCTATTCTTCTCAGTGAATCTGATTCCCATTTCACCCACTCATTCCTCATGGCCCTGGTAAATGGCAGGTCCTCTGGTCCTCCTTGTGACATGATCCTGCTAGGTTTTCTTCCTCATACAAATTGTCATTGTGTGCATACACTCAGCCTCTGGCATCTGCCACAGCAGCTTATATTCTTCTTTGAGGAGTCTTGGGCATTATATTTTCTAGTTTCTAAAGGTCACTTGTCATCCAAAGGTGTCTGCTAGAATGATGCAGTGTATCCTGTGTCCCAAAACCAATGAACTCCTGCGTATCCACTCACATTCAGGCTTTTGTTATAGGCTTCTCCAAAACCTTGTCCTAGGAGATTTTTCTGGATCCTGAAGGTATGCTGGGCAATTCCTTTGTGTGCACACATTCTTCCCTGGTCTCATCTAGCTTGCTAGGCACAGAGCACACTGGGTCTTAGTCCTAGTTTTGGCCTGACTTCTAGGAGCAGAGTTGCTAGTAGATTCTGAGGCATACCTGAAGCTGACACTGACACAGTCTCTGCAGCATCTCCCATCACAGATCTTACCAAGTGAGTTGGCCCATCCACATGCCCACACTCGGAGGGAAGCTCCCAAGTCAGCACTCTGAGGAAACATCCATCCCCAGTGCCTCTATTCCAGTCTCAGGGTACCGGGTTTCTTCACCAGAGCCTTGCTCTGTTCCTAACTCATTTATATTGCTTATGACTTGAGATCCCAGCTGAGAAGAGCACGTTTTGCTGTTCAGGGGATCTCTATCCATCCCCTGTAGGAGACATGGGCTCTTGGTGTCTTATTACTGAACCTCTACTAATTTTGAAAATTAACCTTCATTGATTTTTAGTGACTCTTAAGTTTTTTTTTTTACTTTTTCTGTGCATATTTTGTTCACAATTCAAGAAAAAATTATCACAGCTACTTCAACAATTCCTTCTATACTCAATGAAATATTTATCATGTAAACACCAAGTTATTCCAGGGAGTATTTCTGTCCTCATATACCAGATCAGGCAATATCCTCTGTCTACTGGGAAGTTAGTGAACAAGTCACACCCTTCGAGAGCCACCTACTCCGTCAAACCACTCCTAGTGCCAGCCATGACAATTTTAGTGAGAACAGAAACAAAAGAGTTTAAATGCACAGCGACTTATTAAGGAAAGTGTCCATCAGAGAAAATGGTGAGGAAACTCAAAGGGATAGGAGACAAGCAAATTGCAAGGCACATCTGGGTGAGAGCTGGAAGGAAAGAGGAAGGATACTTGCAAGGTATCTTCTCAGACTCCAGTGAAATTCTAAAGAAAGTTCAGCAAGGCCACTGGGGACTCTGCCTGCCAGTCACCCCTCAGAGAGTTCTAAAGTCTCCTAGCAACAAATCTCCCCCAGGAATACTGCCAAACTCAAGTGGTGGTTAGAAAGAGCCCATGGAAAAAATCTTGCAATTAATGTAGCAGTGGTATCACAGTTCAAAGTGCATAGTGAAGCTCAATACCTTAGATCTTAGGCATGTAAGTGCTTGCATCCAAGGCTTGAAAAATACAAAACCAAATTTATTTATTTTCAAATATTTTGTGTGAATTTAGCATCATTTTAAATGTTTATTTGGATTCACAGTGAAAGTTTGTAGACCAAGACTTCTTTTTGCAAAGGTTGTCTAAAGTCCTACATTTATTACATAAGAAACTATCCAGATATTTTAGTTCACAAGTCATTTTTATGAACAATAGCAAAAGGTTTGACACATAATTGTTCTAAGATCTCGTTATTCTTCTGGTATTTGGTAGGACCTTCTATTATACCTGGTTTCATTCTTAATTTCAGGTATTTGTGTTTTATTTCCCTGTACTGTCATTAGTTTTGCTAAATATTTATTAACTTTATAATGAAGTGAATATTTCCAGGAGCCAAATGTTAGCTTTTAAAGTTTTCTTAATTCTTTTACTGGCTTTATTTTACTTATTTCTGTTGAATTTTTAATATTTTACCTCAACATTAGCTTAAATATATATATATATATATATAGAACACAACTGAGAGTAAGAAAAAAGATTGAGACATACATAAGCAACTGATTTTCAACTGAGGTGAAAGTCAATTTAGTTGAAGAAATTATACTCTTCTCAGCAAGTAGTCCTGGAGTGGTTAGATATACCACTACTCTTCATATAAAAAGCAAAAATTAACTCAATATGGTTCCCAAATCTAAAAGAAAAGACCTAAAGACAAAGATCACTTGAATGCAGGAGTGAATCTTTGTTCTCTTGAGTTAAGCAAAGGTTTCCTTTGTACTCCACCAAATGCACAGTTCACAAGAAAAGATGAGTTATTTGGAATTGGATGGAATTAAGAGCTTATCGTGTGAAAAGTGCACTAAAAACAATGCAAGACAAGCTACACACAGGGAAAATATACTCATCATTCATATATATAGTGAGGGGTTCTGGCTTAAAAATAACTCTAACTTCAATAACAAAGCAACCAAGATACTTGGACAAGCACTTCACAAAAGAAAATATGCAGATATAAAGTACATACGTGGAGAAATACTCAAAGTAATAATGTATTAGAGTGATGCAAGTTAAAACCATGACACGCCACTTCTCGCCTAGCAGAAAGTCTAACTTTTACAGATGATTAGAGCAATTTCTGGAAAGAGCGTGAATCAACTGAAATTATTACCTGAGACAAACCAGAACTTTGTGGGACAGTGGGCTGGTTTCTTAAAATGATGACATACAAGCCAAATGAGATGCCATAGGCCTGTAATACCAGCTACTCAGGCGGCTGAGTCAGGAGGGTCACAAGTGGAAAGTAAGCCTGGGCAACTTCACAAAACTCTGTCTCAAAATAATATGTAGAAGACTTTAGATGTGAGTCAGTAGTAAATATGTGCCTACGAAAGGAGACCCTGAGTTTAATCTCCAGTACCACAAAAGAAGAGCGAAACAGAGAGACAGAGACAGAGAGACAGAGACAGAGAGAGAGCAAAATACTTACCTTATAACACAGTGGACTAATATTTACTGAAGAGAAATAAACATAGATATGTCTATAATATTTTGGAGCATTAACATGCATAACTGAACCTGTAAATAAGTGAAATATTCCTCAATGGATAGATGGATTAAAATCACCATTAAAAAAAAGAATAAATCAACTCTTGATTCAGGTGGCATCATGGATGTATAATTGTATCAGTTTGGGTTTTAATAGAAAAATAGCTATAATGCAAGATATAAAAATGTGTAATAAATTACAAGATTGGCTTGCAATGGTCAGCTATAGAGTTGGATGAGGAAGCGTGCAGAGGGTGTCTGCACACCGGAGGCTAGAGGTTTCAGTCCAAAGTCTGGAGTTCACTGCAGTGTTCCATGCAAGTTACATCAGGAGGTCAAGGGGTTTGTGATGGAAGGTTGAAGAGTTTATGTCAAAAGGCTGAAGGATCTGAGGTGGAAGTGAAAGAGTCAGCGCTAGAAGCCAGGAGACGATGTCCAACCTGAAGGTGAAAACTGGACCTCCTCTGAAGATCAGAAGCCTGTCCGTCTTTCCTCATTTCCCTTTAATACCATCCAGGTGATGAGCTGCCCTAAGATGGGTCCTCTACATTCTAGGGCATACAGTTGCTGAGCTGAGTGAGTTAAGTTTCTAAACTCCTCAAGTTAACACAATCAATTAATCACTACAGTAATCACATGTAAATTCAAGAAGATACAAACTAAGGTATAGTGGAATACAGAAGAAAACACAGTGTTACAGTTTTCCAGAGAAACAATGTAGGAGAAAAAATAGGTAGACAGATAGATGATAGATGATAGGTGGATGGATGGATGGATAGATAGATAGATAGATAAATAGATAGATAGATAGATAGATAGACAGATAGATAGATTTACTACTGAGGGCTGGGGATATAGCTCAGTGGAATAAGTGCCTGCCTAGCAAGCGCAGGGTCCTGAGTTCGATCCCCAGTACCGCCAAAAAAAAAAAAAAAAGATTTACTACTGAGACTGGGTGACACAACTATTGAGTCAGAGAAGTCCAAGGACATGCTATCTGAATTCTGAGTAACTAAGAAAAACATGTCTATAGAGTAGCAGACCTTCTCTTACAACTTTAACTTTAATGCAAGAGGCTCAAGAACAGAGTAGGCCACAAGTACAAGCTCTGATATTCAAAGACCTAAAAACCAGGACACTGATGTGTAAAAGCAGAAAGCCATGGCCCAAGAAGCAGTAGTATTGTCCCTCCTTCAGTCCTTTCCCTCTGTTTGGGGATGGGTGTGGGAGCTGCTGCCCACCCATGTGGGGAGGGCTGAGTTTTGGTTCATCCACTGAATCTCATGCTAATTTTCTCCAGCAAATCCTGACAGACACAGCAGTAACATTTCAGCAATTTTCAGAACATCTCTCACTCCAGTGAAGCTGGCACCTAGAGCTAGCCCTCACAAAATTGGTTGCCTGGAGACTGGTGAGGGAGGATAAAGAGAGAGGGTAGGTTAGGGAATCTCCCAAGAGAGATGGTCATACTCACTATCTTTTTAACCGACGTCTTTATTATGTAACCGCTTACATAAAATTATAAGTTGTTTTTGCTTGAATATCCTAAGAAACTGGAAATATTCCAACTGACAGAATATTCTGGTAGCTTTTCACTCAATATTTAAAGGAATACTTAGAGATGATCTCTCGTTTTGTTTAGTTATGGCTCAGACCACCTCAATGCCTTCATTGGGAATCTAGTGAATCCTAAATATCATATCCTCACCACCAGATTTTTGCAGGGATGCATCAGAAAGAGACAAAGGCAACTCTTAGACTTCAATATTTTATCCTGACACCTCTGTCGACAATTATGGTGCTTATTTCAAGACTGACAAACAAAAGAATCCCAGCTTTCTGTTCACCCAGCTTGCAAGAACAGAGCAAATATGAAATTTGTTTTATGACATCTAGCAGGATGGCTCAAGGCCTTGCAGTTAGACAAACTTGTGGCAAGATACAACCCGATGCTTCCCGTGGAGGGGTTGCCCCGGTATGTCTCCCTTATCCAGAACCAGCCTTCCCTTAACCTATGGCATGCTAGCTCCATACCCTGTACCCTTTACCATTGGTCCCAGAAACTGCCACAGATTATGCTGTACCAGTGTTAAAGCTAAATCTCATGAGGTAGACTCGGAATTCCATAACAATCTTCATGGACCTTTAAAAATGTTGAGAGATCCAGTGAATTTAAATTTATTAACATCAGCCACTCGTTTTTTTCACTGTGTGTAACATGTTTTTTTTTTTTTTTTCCGGGACCGGGGATCGAACTCAGGGCCCTAGTGCTCGGCGGCAAGCACTTAGCCCACTGAGCTGTACCTCCAGCCCTGTGTGTAACATGTTAAAAGCACATACACCAGAAGGGCACGGTCTTGGGCCTGCTGATTCCTGGAGACACTGGCTTCTGATTCATCAATATCAGCAGCAACAATCAGACCAGAAGAGCACAGTTCCCTGGAAATGGGCCTGCAGCTTTATTTTTGGTAAATTCTCTGTGTTCTGGATCATCGGTGATTACCAAGTATTTTTTCATCTTAAATTTTCATGAGATGACGGCGATGATAATATGCCACACTCAGCTGTCAGTTTACCCAAGATGAATATATGCCAGAACAAGCCCTCTCTCATCTCAGAAGCATCCGTATCTTCAGTTCCATCATATTTTTAAGTCAGGGTGAAGCAGGGTTATGATAGATGTTGACCTAGTAGAAACAATGTCTGTCCTCCCATGATTTCAGTCTGCTGTATGTTACCTGTTTATCCCCCAAATTTCAAATCTGATAATTCCAATTTCTCAACTGTTACAACTTTTCAATGTTACAGTTGGCACTAATTGTTCTTACTTATTCTGCTTTACATAATCGAACCTCTTTTAAGAATTATTAGAAAGAAGAGAAACCCTCTCTTTACAACAACAAAATCCTTGTATTTCTTAGAGATATTTTGTCTTCTTATGAATCAAATTTCTTTGATTCTGAAATAAAAGCTTTTTAGCATTTTTATAATGTTGGTTCAATTAAAAAATGGCTCAGGTTTTGCTTGTCACCAAATATCTACAACTGTCACTTTTGATGCAAATTTTTATTGGGTGTAGAGTGCAGAATTTTTATACTTTAAACATTTTTTTAATTTCCTGGCCTTCATATTCTCTACTAAAAATTAGTAAAAGATATGTATCATTATTTCTCTGCATAAAATATATCATTTACCCTAAACAATGACAATACTTTTCATTATCTTGTTTTCAGCAGTTTTACTATTACATTCTTAGGTTTGATTTTCTTCCTGTCTCCTTTCTCCTCTGTTTTTCTTCCTTCCTTCCTTCCTTCCTTCCTTCCTTCCTTCCTTCCTTCCTTCCTTCCAAGACCTAAAATCCAGGATACTAATGTGTAAAACTAGAAAGCCATGGCCTTCCTTCCTTCCTTCCTTCCTTCCTTCCTTCCTTCCTTCCTTCCCTTTTTTCTTCCTGCTTACCAAACACTTATTTATTTATTGCTTTTAATTTTTTGCTTGGGGTTTAGTTCGAACTCCAAAATTTTAAGTCAGTATTTCTTTCTTTCAAAAATTACATTTGTCATTGGTGTATAGGAACACTATTGATTTTGAATGTTGAAGTTGTATCCTGTCATACTACTGAATCTAGATAATAGTTCTAGGAGTCTGTCGGTGTGGTATTTGGGTTCTTCCATGTGGAGGATCATGTTATCAGCACATAGTGACAATTTAACTTCTTCCATCCTTTATCCTATCCCTTTTATTTCTTTCTTTTGTCATATTGTTCTAACTAATATTTTGAGAACTATTAAATGGACATAGTGATAATAGACATCCTTACTTTATTCCTGATTTTAAAAGAAAAACATTCAGTTTCCCTTAATTTTTGTATAATGTTGGCCATTGTCTTGTTATACATGTCTTTAATCAGGCTGAGCTACAGACCTTCTATTCCTATTTTCTTCAGTGCTTTTAAATTATGAACGGAGGTTGGATTTTGTCAAATGATCTTTTTGTGTCTACTGAGATCACTACGTGATTTTTGCCTTTGGTTCTGTTCATGGGACGTATTACATTCATTGATATGCATATTTTGAACTATCCCTGCATCCCTGGAATGTTACTTGATCGTGATATATGTCCTTTTCAGTGATGTGCTGCATTCTTTTTGCCAGTATCTTGTTGAAGATTTTTGTATCTATGTGGCCTGCAGTTATTTTTTTGACCGAGTCCTTTTCTGCTTTTGGAATCAGGTTATGCTTGCTTCCAGGAATGAATTTATGAATACTGCTTTCCTTCCAAAATTCACTGAGAGGGAAATTTAGGAAACAATATCCTTCATAATAGCATCAAAAATATTTAGCAATTTACCTAACCAAAGAAGTGAAAAAACTCTACAATGAAAACTATAGCAGCATTAAAAAAGAGATTGAAAAGGATATCAGAAAATGGAAAGATATCCCCAGTTCCTGGATAGGCAGAACTAATATGGTCAAATGCCCATACTTCCAAAACAGTTAGTTGCACGTGGTGGCTCGTACCTGTGATCCCAGAACTCAGGAAGATAAAGGCAGGGGGATCACTGTGATCTTGAGCCCAGCCACAGCTATAAAATGAGTCCAAAGGCAGCTTGAAGTGCATAACCAAACCCTATCTCAAATAGACACACGCAAAAAAACCTGTTATATAGATTTAACACAATCCCAATCAAAGTTGTAATAATATTCCTTACAGAACTGGAGATAGTAATCATAAAATTTGTATGGAACCAGAAGAAACTTAGAATGACAAAAGCAATTCTAAGTAATAAGGGAAAGGAAGGGTTTTATCACAGTCCTGGACTTCAAGTTGTATTAAAAAGCTACAGTGGTAAAAACAGCATGGTATTGGCAGTGAAACAGACTCATGGATCAATGGAACATACTAGAAGATGCAGAAAGATCTCCAGGCTCACTGGGCTGTGTTATTTTTAACAAAAGGACAAAATCCTTTCATTGAAGAAAAAGGTATACTTTTTAACAAGTGGCACTGGGCAAATTGGCTATCCAGCTTTCAAAGATTGAACCTAGACCCATATCTCTCATCGTGCACTAAACACAAAATGGATTACATATCTAAACATCAGATACACTTCATCTGTGAAAGACAAAATAAACAACACTATTTAAGACAGAGATTAGGCAAAGAATTTCTAAACAAAATCCTGATTGTCCAAGAAATAATACCAAGAATCAACAACTGGGATCACGTAAAATTAAAAGGTTCTCCATAGCAAAGAAAACTACTAATAGAATGAAGAGCTAACACATAGGTTGGGAAAAAAAAATCACCAGCAACACCTTGGAAAAGGGCTAATATCTAGAATACACAGATAACTCAAAAATTTAGATCTCCCAAACTTAAAGACCCATTTTAAATGGGCATCTGAAATGATTAGATACTACTCAGGTAAATTAACACAAATATCCAATAAATGCCTTATAAATGTTCAACATGGCTAGCCATTTGAAAAATGCAAACAAAAACAACATTGATGTTCCATCTCACTTCAGAAATAATGGTTACTATGAAGAAATCAACCAATAACAAATGCTGGGGGAGTCTGTGGGGAGAAAGAAACCCTTGTTCCTTTTCGGTGGACCTGTAAACTGATACAATTACTATGGAATCAGAATGGATATTCCCCTCAAAACTAAAAGTAGTAATTCCATTTGACCCTTTCTAGCTACCTTCCCAAAAGAGTTAAAGACATCATACCACAGTGATGTATGCACATTCATATTTACAGCAGCATAACTCATTATAGCTAAATCTTGGACATAACCTATATGTCTACCAACAGATGAGTGGATAAAAATATTGTGATATTCATATACAGTGAAGTACTACTCTGTTCTTAAAAGGACAAACTTGAGTTATTTTTAGGAAAATGGATGCACTTCAAGACCACAATAGTAACTGAGGCACACAAGCTTAAATATCACATCATTTCTCTTCTATAAAAAATAATTAATAATAAGAGAAAAGAGAAACAAAGGAAAAAAGGTATTAGAATCCAGAATAGACAGTGTATCTAAAAATGTACTTTGATTTGGTACAAGTATCTTACATGTTTTACTTGTTCTTTGGTCTATTAGTCTGGTTTTCAATCTGTGTACCTGATAATTAACTTTATAAGGTCTCATAAATAAACAAATCTGATGATGAAAAATAAAGGGAGGTAAGAAAGAGAGAAAGGGAGAAAGAAGAAAACTATGATGTGTTATATACATGTACTAATTCCTTACAGTGAGTGTAATTATTATGTACTGCAAACATGTACTAATAAAAATCAAAGAAAAATCAAATTTAAATGGTTGTTTTCCTTTTTTTACATTTATTTTCTCCCTTCTTTCACTGAGAAATTGAACACTATTCAAAAATTTTCTTCACATTCCTGAGGCTTTGCTCATTTTTTCTCTAGAATATTTTTTCTGCTTTTCAGATTATAAAATTTCTATCATTGTTTTTAGACACATGTGATTGAACATCTGTTAATTCTTTTCTGTGATTTTTAGTTCTATGATTTAAATTCCTTTATCATTCTTCCTTGTGTTTTCTACACTGAACTCTCTTAAATTTTGGGAAACGTGCACTTTTTTAGTGAAAGAAATGATGTAAGTAGGCAAGTCAAGTGCAGCTAATCATCTCAAATTTGTATAGGTTTAATTTCCTGCTTTCCTAGGAGATCTCTGTAAAATGTCTGTTATACATTTATTTTATTTTCTACTTTTGGGCTTTTCTTGAATTTTGTTGCACTAGTGAAATATTATTTTCAATATTCCATTCTTACTGTCTGTTCACTCTTTAGCTCTATGTTTTTTACTTTTCTTTTAGTGACTAACAACATCTTGCATTTTTAACTAGTTAAAAAAATGTTGATTTTATCATTTTATTCACTCTGCTAGTCTTTCATCATTGTAACTGCTTTCCCTTCTACATTTATTAACTTTTAAAATTCTTATTTTACCATTTTGTCAAGTTTAAAAATATTCCAATTTTGCTCCTTCCTTACCTATTCTTTTTAATTATTTAGTGAGTTAGTTATTTAGTTATTTTTTATTTTAAAAGTAAAAGAACGAAAACATTGGCAAACAGACACAAAGTAGCACAAGAACAATACAAAACTGAATTACAGATAAGGTGACAGGGAATTAACAATGGTTGTTGTATTACATATCGATAACTTCGAAGTGTATGTTCAGGATAATGCATATAGACATACAAGATTGATCAAACAACTAATCATTGACTTTTCCTTACAATAAAGCAACATGAGAAAATAGTGCAACCAGTTTAACCATCCTGCATATACACATATACATACATACATAGCTATCCCTTTCTTCCTTTTCTCCTTCCCCTCATCCCAGTAACTGTTTACTTTTGAGTAGCTTCCTTTCTTTCATACCTCCTAACTTATATTCCCACTTTCAAGTTTTTACACTAATGATACAATACGCTGTTTGCACATGCACATCTGACTTGTTTCACTTATGAGTATGGTCTCTAATTGTGACCATTTGCCTATAAAAGCCTCAAGTTCGTCTTTCTTGATAGCTGAGTAATATTCCATTATGTAAAAATGCCACAGTTTTTTTATCCAGTCCCCTGTGGATGGACATTTGGGTTGCTTCCATGATTTAGCTATTACTAATTGCGCTGCTATAAACATGGGTGCCCATGTATCATGGTGATATGATGTTTTCAGATCTTCTGGGAAAATACCCAGAAGAGGAATACCTTGGTTGAATGGGACCTCTAGACTTGCTTCGGGATTCTCAGGCAGCTGGTCAGGGGAAAGCAGGCCCCACCTCTCAACCCCAAGGACTCCAGAGCCTGAGGCTGTTTCCACACTGCAGGTCTCAACCACCCACAGGGATGGGCCCTCCCAGTCCAAGCTCCTTCCTAACTCTAAGGTGTGGAGCAGAGGCCAGAGGCAGGCCTTATGGGAGGAGAAGAGTTCCGCTGAAACGCTGCACTGCTCACGTGGTGCTGAAGGCCAACTTCCTTACCTATTCTATATAAATACAGTGTTACTTTTAGTATTTTTTTCTACTATTTGTTAGTTATCTATCTATTCTTTTATGATTAATCTAAAAGGGACACTCAACTCTTGTAGTTGTTCAAAGAGGTTAATAATTTTACCACACATTTCCTTATTCTTAAAATTTTTCTTCTATTAAGTATTTTGTTTTATATGTTTTTGTTTGGTGATCCTGTGTTCCCAAACCAAACCAAACCATAAAAAAACAAAACACACCAAATTGAAGAACACAAAGTACTCAGCAAAAGAGAAAACAGGGCCAGGGTCTAAACTTCTTCAGCTGTCTCTTCCTTCCTCCCCCATATTGACCAAGATGGTTTCCACAGATGACAGTGTAAAGAGGGCTTCCTGAAGCTATTTCGATTTGAGATTTTATTTCTCTTTTCTTTTACTACTAGGAATTAAATAAATGGCAACACCATGTTCCACATCAGATTCAATCAATGTTCAGGGAAAATCAACAAGAACTTCTGATTTAGAGATTACTCTCCTCCCTCCTCCCCACCATTGTTTGGTGATGAGGAAATTTAGAACAGACTTTAATTTACATGTTAATAAGATTAGATTATGGGTTAATAAAGCCACAGGCAACCATGGTTACCTAATGGTTTCAAAACAGTCTTACACATTTACTCAAACTGTTTTACTACTTCTGGTACTAAATTTTAAGGGGACAGAGGTGGCTTTTATATCTTCTTACTATCGGTTTAAAATAATTATTTAGAGAAAATACTGTAGATAGTTAATGTAACTGATGATTTATTTAAAATCTTAAATTATGTTTGGATAGTTCTTTGTTTTTTAATGAGGCACTTGAGGTAATGTTGAAGGCATTATAAAAATGCTATTAGTCCTATGGGCTCCTGCTGCAGGCTGTTTGGTGGGGTGAGAAACCCAATTAATACAAGTGCTCATTAAGAAGAGAAAATCATACAAGGTTTTTTAAAAATTTACATAAACATTCTATCTTCACAAAAGAGTAAAGTCTGACAAATGTTCAACCCATGGTATATTTTTCTACTTTTTAGACAAAAAAAATAATAAATGTGTAGAAGGACAAATGTATCTCTGGACGCAAACTAAATTCTGAGGATGTTACAGGGAGATCAGAGTCGGGGAAGGCTGACAGCAGTGAAAGGTAAGGTTACTTCAGAGTTTGCTTATTCAGCTTCATCACAGCCCCAATTACTAGGTGCTGGTGATCAAGGCCATGTTCCAGCCTTGATAATAAGGAGAACATCACCCCCCAAAGAATCTTTATGACTTCTGCAATGTAGGCCACAGGATGATTTCTGGGTTCTAGTTTTTCAAGTGATTGCACCTTGAAGTGATCAATAGAGCAATTTTGCGAAGATGGTCTTTTAGGCATTTTACCTTGTTCCTCATTATGGAGGTTAGGTTAGAGTGTCAACTTGCCTGGCTTTACTGTCTGCTCAGAGGGGCACAGCAGCACACTTCTTAATGGGTCCGGGTGGGTCACAGACTTGAGCTCTTTGTCTGCTCTCTTGCCCTCCCTGTCTGATGCTGCTTGCCTGTTCTCCTTCCCTGCCCCGTGAAATAATCAGCTTTTCCCTTTCAAATCTTTTGCCATGATGTTCCTGCCCTTGATCCAGATGACCATGGAATGAGTTCTCTGCAACCACTTGCGAAATTAAATGTCTCCTCTTTTAAGTTCTGTATGTCCTATTGAAAGACCCAGTGATGTTTCTGAGAGGCTGACTGATAGATTCAGTACCCTAAACAAACTTCTGTCATGCCAGCATTAGCTTCTCTTCTGTGCCAGAATCTCTGAAAGTAGAAAACCACTGGCATGCCACGAGAGACTTTTCCCTGTATTATCAAATATTTCCTGGGTAAACTGAGGTGGATAAAACTAGATAAATTTGGAAGGTATTGGATGTATTCATGACAAATTTCCATTGATCTCTCCCTATAATCTAACAGCAAGAAAATTAATGTATTATTGTAAAAAATAACATCATAAATGAGTAACCTAGAGGGCTTAAAGTCTACTTGGGATTCACAGGTAGTTATCTATCCTCATCTCTCCATCTCATGTTAGGGCAGAGAAGCTCTAAGATGAGTAGATTAAGTCTCATAAGCAAAGAAAAACAACCGCTAGAGATCAATGCTGAGAGGAAGCTAAATGAGGGATGGAAGGGACAGAGAGAGGAAGGAGACTGATGATGTGTGTTCTTGGAACCCTGATGACTGCAGGAGCAGATCTGTGATCTCTCCAGAAAACATGAACCACCCTCTAAATTCTCTAACTGAATGCAGTTTTTAAAGCTGTAGATTTCTAATATTCTTCTTGTCTTTCACACACCACTCTAATCCCAACAGAGACCTGACGGCTTTCCTTAAATTGCAGCAGGTTGAGCTGAGAGCTCAGATGAATCTTTTCCAGTAGTAATGTGTAGATTCTAAATCCTCTGCTTTGACATTGCTGCTATCTGAAGATAACACCTGGGTGAGTGGGAGACATGAGCTATTTACCGGAGACATTACTTGCCCGAATAAAATGTATTTGTCCATGGTTTGTAAAGCTGGACTTATCTCACACTCTTCACATCCTGGAGCTTCTGTTTCCTAATCTTTGAAAGCAGTCTTGTAAAGACTAAGTATCTTTTATATCAATGAAATAAATATTCTAATAGCAATTTGGACCTCCAAGTATATAAAAAAATTCAGGTTACTAATGAGCACAGCATTTTCAATAGTTAACCACCCATGTAGTCCAGCGGTTTGGCTTCCTTGTTGTTAATTTTTGGTATTTTATTCATTTAAAATCTAATGTAGCAGACAGTATTTTGTGGTACAGAAGTCAGTCTCCAAATGGATGGCTTTCCATAGGAATTGAAAACCAAAATCATTCATCAAACTTTTACCAATTTCATACCATTTACACAGACATAGCAGTCATTTTATAGATAGTTTTGAAATATGTAAGAAAATAGGGTAAATCAGAGATGTATTTATAAAAGTGATTGTTTTATTCTCACCTAAAAGGATGCATTTATCTTGTAAGTTACACATTATATTTTCCAAATCATATAGATAAAGTGTCATGTGTCCATTTAAATCTTCTCTCTGCCAGTCATATTCAATGCTAAATTTATTATCTACATACACATTTTGATGTGCATGACTGCAGTTGTCTAAAACATTAATTCATTGGAATAAAGGTTTATGAAAAGAAGAAAGGAAGTACATATATTACAAGGTCTGAGTGAAATTAAAGGGTACTTTTCTTGCAAGATCCTTGATTATATCTCTATGAAGCCTCTTTCCCAGCCTGGTTGCTATATTTAGACAGAATATCAATAAGATACATTTCAGGTAAGGACACCTTACTCTCAAAATAAAATTGCAAGAACGAGATCAACTTTAAGAAAAACCACTGCCTGTTTCTTCATGAAGCTATTCAAATACAGAAGGAACTCTATGGTCATCAGTTTGCATTACATTGAAATTACATTATTTAAAGTGACAAATACTAGTTGTCTTCCTATGGTTTAAACACAGATTGAAGACAAGAGATTTTTGACGAATTTTGTTCTGTATTGTGCTCTATTTCCACCCTAACTTGGCTATATAATAGTTTCCACTAATCACTTCTAGAATGATCAAAGGGTGAGTAAAAGGGAAGAAGGAGTAGATCTCTCACAAACGGGAAGGGGTCGGGGAGACCAAAGGTGAGGGAGAGGGGGAGGGAGGGGATGCGTGAAGACATCTGAGCCGCCGTATGCAGGTACTGAAGATCCACAGTGAATGCACGCATCACACGTCAGACACATGAGCTAAAGATAATTACGGCAACAACAGTAAAATCGGTGAAAGGGGATTTAAATACGGAGGCCAGGAGGGGAACGGAGCAGAGGACCCTGACAAACCAACAAGCCTTGTTGTGTATGTGCACCGACCCCAGCATGAATACAAACCTCACGCCCTGTAAACATACATTAACGACATAAAGCAAAAAAAAAAAAAAAAAAAAAAAAAAAAAAAAAAAAAAAAAAAAAAAAAAAAAAAAAAAAAAAAAAAAAAAAAAAAAAAAAAAAACAAGAAAGAATATTGTGAAAAAATTTTAACATGAAAATACTCTAACAAATATTTGTTCATCTATCTAGATATTAATGGATGCTTGGGCTATGATCCAAATTAGAATATCAGAAATAGTTAATAATATTCAGGATGAAATTCTCAGTCAATGAAACATATTCAACAATCACACTGATATAAAAATGTGATAAAAAACAAAGAGTAATGTGCTGCTCAAGTCCTCACTCAGGTTTTTAGGTGAATATCTCCCTGAGTGAACTTCCTGGCTGCCTTCTATGGGAAAGTGTTAGTGTCTGCCATTTCTCGGAAGATTTAGCACTTTGCCAGGCTTTCCTCATTCTTCTTCAGTTTGAAAATTTTGAGGATTATTGACCAAGTGCTTTGTAGAAAGGCTTTCAATTTGGATAGTTTCAATATCCTCCTCATGACTCAACAGGAATTATAAATAAGTGCTTTTCCCATAGCATAATATCAAGAATCCCCACAAAATCAATGTGACATAAATTTGATCAATTGGTTAATATTTCATTTATCATGTTTCTCCACTACAAACATGATATCATTTCTTTCTACCCCACACTGCTCTTTCTATAAGTAGTGATTATGAACAGTTCAAATTTAAAGAATGGAAAATTATATCCTTTCTCTGCAGTCAGGGGAAAAATTGGAATATTCTGCAAGGGAAAATTGTCTCTTCTATCTTATTTGCTTATTATTATTTATGGCATTTGGGACTTACAAATACCTATTTTATACTCCATAGTGTGATCAAAACCTGTAATATTTATTTTACTGCTCCAATTGTTCCCGTCTTGGCCGTTTGGAGATACTTCACTTGGGCCATGTGTTCCTTTGACATATTCATCTTTTTTAAAAAAAGAATTCTGTACACTGTGGTCCTACAATATGCTCCAGGCTTGTCTGATAAACTCTTTGTCCCAGTTCTAGGATCAACCATTTCTCCAAAGAAACAGAATTTATTTCATTGCTGAATGATATCAGAAGCCAAGGTCTACAGTGACATATGGATGTGTCCTTGCATCTGGCCCTCCTGGCTGACAGAACAAATAAATATTGTGCACCTAATATATGCATGTTTCACATGCTTGTACACATGCTAATATGCACCCATCCATATCTATGCTAACTAAACTGCACATGAGTTCACCCTGACAAAATTAACCCTGTACTTCACAGTGGATTCCGCCCTCCTCCCCTTGTCTGTTAATACCTCCCACACCCACATTAAGAAACCTGCCTCCTGCTTTCTCCTGTTCATTCATTTAATTGTTCCATTCAAGTAAATGTGTACAGTAGTATTAGAAGTCATAGAAGTAATGGTAGTAGAATAATTAATCCTTAAGAAGTTACTTTATCAGCGACAATGCCCTGTGTGCAGTTTGTTTTACCTATAGTTTTATAGGCTACATTCATTTCCAAAGTCACTTAAGGGAGTACTTTGTCCCCCATTATTGGTGACATTACTTCATACAATTGTAATAAATTCATATTTTTTCGTGAACTGTAATAAACTCAGATTCCTCTGTGATACTCTGCATTCTGTCTTGGGAAACCTCATTATTTTAAGTGATTTTTTTAGACAAAATTTGCATACATTAGAACTCAGTTTTCATGCTGTGAAGTTTTATAATTTTGGACAAATATGTGTTGCCCATAGTGGAATTTTTCCCCTGTTCATGTGGAAGGACAGATGAGATTCAACAATTCGTATGATTTGAGTTCCTAACATTCACCTAAGCAATGAAAGCATGTTCCTAATAAGTCTCATGATAATGCACAAGGCTGATGTTATTGATGAAGAACTTATTCTGATGTTTGGTTTGTACTATAGCAAAGAACAAAGTAACAATTGAAATATGTACAAGCATAGACTATTTAGTAAAGTCCTTTAGCTGGCCACTCTGTTCTGTAAATTACAGATGATATCTTCCCTTGGATGGAAGCAAATTAATTGACAAATTCATAATATACAGTCTAGAGCAAATGTCTTAAATACGAGTTAATAAATGCATAACATATTCCTTACTGTGTACACAGACTTTCTTCCCAGTTAGACATTTTTATAAACTTCCAAAGGTTTTCTGCCTGACAAAAGCAAACAGTGTACATTATAACCCATAAAAAGTTTTAGAGCAAATCAATTCATCTTGAATTGGTTGACAACTGCATTTAGCATCAGAATTTCTCCTCAGGGGTAGGTGCTGGCTCAGTAGGGGCTGTACTCAGTGACTATAGCATATTTGCTGTCATAGAAACCCAAGGAACTGTTTTAGAAAAGTATAAATATATCCAACAATTCACTCTGGCCTAAAAATTACAATCCTTTAAATATAGAATTGATCTTTATGTGTTCTCTTGCATGCCAGTGAGGGATACTTTATGCTTTTGTCCTTTAGTTATTGTGAGACAACATTCCATGAGTTGCATCCTGGCTCCATTTGTATAAAATGATTTTATTTTTTTTTAAAGAATTTTTTAAAGAACATATAATATATATGTAAGTTAGGTTTGGAAAATATACTGTGTGTAGAAGTTATATCAAGTATTTTAAGGTCCTACAAAATAAGATGATAGATTTTTAAACTAAACTTTTATAAAGTTTTCACTAAAGTTTTCCTCTGATTTTGAAAGATGGCAATCTTTTTAACATAATGACATGCTAGAGTGGCCAGAGAGTTGAGGATATTTAAGTAGACTCTCTTATTACCAAAATTCCTACCCTTTTCATAAGGAAAGAAACAGATGAGAAAGTTCTTTCCTTACTGAAGTTTGTTCAAAACATATCAATGTGCTTTTTTCAAGAAACCTTGATTAAATCAATGCTTTTTATTGCCTGAGGAATCAGCAAGTGGGTGAAACATAATTACTAGCCGAAGTAGATCGCACTGAATTGCATTCAGGGACTTTCTGCAAAGCTGGTTTCAGTGGGTGTTTTCTCCTTACAATCATGAGCACCCAAGATAACCCGGCTTGCATAACACCGTATTCTACAATTTTAAGATGTATAAATATATCCTATTGCCCCTTTGAGAAAAAAAGTAGGAAAGCCAATGTGTATCAAAACTGTCACATATGACTTTTCAATTATGTCAGGCTTGAAATAGAATTATAAAACTGTATGGATTCATATAACCAAAAATAAAACTCCCTAGGAACAGTTTTTCAAAAGCTTTTTTTTTTTTTGTTAGGAATATATTCTTTACCTACATGGTACTTGCAAAATTGGAAGATGACATTAATAAAATGAGACTAGTAATGTGAATGCCTTCTTAATGAGGTATTGTAACCCTTGACTTCAAAAGTTAAACAGCAGTTAATTATAGGAAAAACAAGATTATAAATTCTACAGGTTGAAAACTGAAAAGCACAACATGAATACTTTAAGATTCATCTCACTTTTGAGGTACTTGAAAATTAAAAGTGTAAATTATAAGAGCATTCCCTCCTACACCTTAATCAAAACACTGCTGCAAAAGAAGAATTTGTAGCACAGAAAAAGCTTGGAAAGGAACATGATGTTACTGAATTATGTTACTTCTTAGAAATCAATGTAAAGTAAGGTGGGAATCACTATGATAAATGTGGGTGGCATTATTTCAAGAGGATGAGATGTATTCACAAAGCTGTAACAATCCCAGAAGGAAAGAAAGAATCTCAAAGAAACAAGGCTTACATTTTTGTGTGCTAATTGGAAGAGAAGAGACCAGATGGTTCTTTAGTCAACTGGCACATTTTGTGCAGTGCTGTTTTTTCTGTGTGACCTTGTTTTGTTGAATTAAGCAAAGGCCAGCAACTTTAAATGCAGAGCCTTTAACAATCCTGGCTCAGGTGTGCCCATGGTCAGTAGGTCTCATCCTCACAGGAGTGCATGGCAGATGCTTGGTCTTGGGTGGAAAGGCAACAGGTTGCACAGATGCAAAGGAGTTGCAGTAAGGAAACTCAAGTTTCTCAAATGGTCATCTGGGAATGGTCCTGAAGGATTGTAATGAAATATACCCTTCCCTTAGAATTCACAGACACACATGTCATACTGTACTATGCAATCAGGGATTCCCACAGAATTCAGTTCTGGGGTTTTATAATAAGTCTGAAATCAAATATGGATGAAAGACAAAAATTCTAGCCAGAGTGAGTTAACGTGTTGAAGAACTTGAACAATATGAACTGAAACAGCTTTGGAGAAAACTAAAATGTCATACATTGAACTTACTATACTTGACTTTGCATTGTTTAATTTTGTTTTTCACTTGTGAAATATTGACTCACAGGGAGCTACAAAGGCCAGAAGAAAATCCTCTTATACCATTTACCTAACTTCCTAATATGGTTACATCATCTCTAATTATATCAGCCCAGGAATTTGAAATTTACGTAGCAGCTTTCTAGCTATACGTGATTTTAGCACATGTGTGAAGGCATGACTATCGATGCAGTAAAGACAGAACTATCCACTGCTGTGGAGACACCTTTCATGTCACTTATTTCTATTTGTAGTCACATAGAATACTTTTCTCCACTTAAAATCTCTAACCACTGGCAACTACCGCTCTGTTCTTTACCTCTACAATTGTGTTACTTTAACAAGGCTGCATAAGTAGATGCATGCTGTTATGGTTTGTGTCTGGATGTTCCCAGAAATCCTCATGCAGTCATGGGGTGGGCTTCTAGATTTTTGATTAATCCATAGTCCAATGCTGGGATTATTAGTGTGAGTGGTACACCCACCCTGGGGCAGATAGTTTGCATATGTAAGGAAGAAAAATAGGCTGCTTTTTGCCACTCCTCCCTTTTGCTCTTGCTCATTTTTCTGTCTTCCACCAGCATGAACTGCTGCCCTCTACCATGTGCCACCCTGCCTTGGAGCCAGCCAAGTATGGACTAAAACCTCCACAGACTTTGAGCTAAATAAACCTTTCCTTCACTAATTTTGGGTGTCAGGCATTTTCCCTCATCTGTGAGAAAAACGTAACTGTGATACATGCAGATCACAAGCATAAATTTACTTACATAAATAGAATTAAACTGTTCTATGTTGACTATTTTATTTATCATAAATACCCATGAGATTTATTTCAGTTTGCACATATTAATAGCAATAGAGTTTTCATTAGTGAGTGGCATTCTATGGTATGAATATACCACTTATTTACTTTTTAGAGAAATTTTGGAGGTTTTCTCCTTGGGGTATTACAGATTAACCTTATAGGCACAATCATAAGAAAGTTTTTCTGTGACATAGGTTTTCATATTTCCAAAAGTGATTGAGACCTCATAGATTAAAAATGACTTCTCACTATCAGTGTATGAGAACTCAGTAGAGCATCATAGCTATCATTTTGTATTGTCACTAACTTTTTCTAACTTCAGCTATTGCAATAAGTATGTTTTGATATTACATTTTCCCTTATGGATAATGATTTTGAACAGCTTTTTATGTGCTTATTAGCCATCCATTCTCTTTGGAAAACATTCATGACTTCCTATGGTTTGGATCAAGAATCCCCCGAAAGACTCATGTGCTCATAAACAGAGCTTTTGGAAGGTAATTGAATCCTGAGAACAGCATAGCTGAGTTGTTGGAAAGTAGAGACGGCGGAGGTGGTACGGCACACAAAATGTGTCCGGGAAGGGGATAGCTCCTTTCTGGCTCCTAACTTCTCTGCTTCATGGCTTTCATGACAAAAGAGACTTTCCTTGGGCACAAACCTGTCATCCTGCTTCTCTGTGTATTCCTGCCAACCGTGGGTTAAAGCACTCAAAATGTGAACCCAAATAAACCTTTCCTCATTTACCTTGTAAGTGCTGGGTATTTTGTACCAGTGAAAATGAAAGTGACCAAGACAGATTCTCCTCTGTGTAAGAGTATTCTGGAATTACCTGACCATACAGTTAAGAAGACTTTGGAACTGTTGTGTGAGAGGAGTTTGGAAAGATCTGGCAATCCCAACTAGAGAAACCCCAAGATGTTGAAAGTCCAGCTTAAGGGAAGATTCTCATCAGAGTTCAAAGGCCAGAATGAACATAAAAATACAGATGGTAAAGATCAAGCGCCATCAGTTTCATTTGGGAATAAGGACTCTTTTGGCGTTTGAAATCGTGGCACAAAATTTGTCTTAATTTTGTTCTTATTCTAATAATTTGTAGGAGACTGAGATTAATGGTGGAAGACTAACCTGGCAGTTAATATTTTAAGGCAGCCCAGTGCTCAAGCTCTGATGTGGAACTTTTAACCAGCTCCACAATGGGAATCAAGAGTACACATCACAGCTGAGTGATTTTAAATGTTTTAAGTTTTGCCAGAAAGAAAGAGTCTAGAAAGCCGGAGCAAAAGAGAGCTTGAGGATTAAATGATTAGCATTAAAGGAGTCAAATTCTTAGCATTAAAACAATAAGAAAAATGTCTTTAAGAGCATCCCAGAAATTCAAAAGACCCCAAAATTTGCAGACTCAGTGACTCAAAAATAAAAGCCTTTGTTTTGGAAAGAGGGGCCTCAAGGAACCCTGCTGGGGGTTTGTTTGCCAGGATTCTTTTCCTCAGACACACAAGCACTTGGAGCCTTCTGAAGCTTGGGCCCGAGGGTACCAAGCTAGTACTTGTGCTGGCAACTAATCTTGGCAATATCCACATGGTAAATAGTTTTTCAGACATGAAGAATGCAAGAATTTGGGGGTCAGAGAAGCATCCACCCAGACTTCAGTAGGAGGCCTGCTATTCCATGCAGCATGCCCATGAGAGAGGGCAGTGTGGAAAGCTATTAGAGTGTGGCTGAAAGCAGTTTTGACTGTAGGAAGCTGGAGGTGCAAGGATGTGTAACATCCATGAAAGAAAACAGTAGGCAGTGAGGAAGCCACCCTGAGAGAGAAGCCATGAGAGAAATCCTGTTGTAGCATGGCTGCTCAAATGCTACCAAGCTCACATCTTGCCAGAACTTGGTAAACATCGAGCTAGAGAATATAATGCTTGCCCTGCTGGCTTCCAGTCTTACTTTGGTGGATTGTTTCCTATCGCCCAGTTCCTCCCTTTTGGAATGGAAATGTATAAATACCGGCTTTGGTTCCTTTGTCATCTTTGTTATTTTTCACAATAGCTTTCTGACAAACATCAAATGTAAGGTATATTGTGCTTTGAGATTCGCTTCTCTACTGATTATTGATATTGCATATTTTTCATACATCAGTTGTCCGTTTGTATGCCATTTTCTGAGAGCTCTCTAGTCAAGATTCCTGTCTACATTTTAATGTTAGTACTGCAATTCTCTGCATAATAACGTTTGATTAATGAACAACTGCATATTTAGCAGTGGGTATACTTCTATATGCATAGGGTTGGCTACAATGCATAGACCAATAAGACATCTATTCTTTTGTCCTGGAAAATATTTTAAATATTCATATTAATATAATAATATAGTAAAAATGAAATTAAATTGACTTGGACAATAATTTGAAAAGACAAAACTTATGCTTTTTGTGGACATTTTAAAGTAATATATTTATGGCTGAAATCAATCAAATTTGTATGAAACAGTTATTTTCCAGTTGCTAAGTGTTTTTCTTTTGGACTATATTTCTATTCTAGAAACCAGAATTATGCAATTGCAAGAAGAGACACTGGTAACACCCGAGATAATCAGTATTTAACAATTCAGACAATTTTAAGTGTTATGCATACATTTTTTCTCTCAATTTCAAAGATTGCCTTAAAACTGAATTTTTATTTGGGTGAAATTCACAAATATTGCGAAGTTTGTAAACAACTTTCAACCAACACAGAAACCATGAAGCAAACAATATGCTGGGCTAGATCTAACCACACCCTCCCTGAGCTACCAGGAGCAGCAGGTATTTTACAAACTAGTCCCACTCCAATAGAAACAGACAAAATAGAACCATTACTGTGAGATCTGACTTAGACAAGAAAGTCAGTAATGTGCAGTTGAAGATATGCCACATAATTTGAAAGAAAAACAATGAGTGAAACTTAGTTTTGTGAGGAGGCAGAGTAAAAAATAATAGCATATGTGAAATCCAGAGGTCAGACTCACCTGCCATAATCTCTGCAGTGTATAGCAGACTTTGAGAAGTAATTTAGGAATTAAGACACATCAGAGCAGTCACAGCTCTGTCACTGTAGTAAGAACTGTGGACACTGATTGAGATCTTTGGGATTTCAATACTACGTTGTCTCCATTCCTAACAGTTGCAAACTTAAAGAAAGATTTGTTTATATTTATTTCACCACACATGAACATTTTTCTTGTAAAACTTTAACTACACGTGCACACATACATACAGATGCACACATAATAAAACAAATGGAATCTGGATAAGAAACACATTAAAAATTGTAAATAATCCTTTGCTCAAAAGATCTCTTTCTCTCTTCTCTATTCTCGATGAGTAGATGGACAGCGTTTGTCAATATATACAAACTTGCACAATATGCATGTATGTGAATATTTTTGCACACATATATCTGTATATTTGTGTATAATTATATGTAGAATAAAGTTATATGGTACAAAAGCACAAATAATTATTTTGGTTTCAGCCTATTTTAATTTCAATTTAATGCTGTATAATATTCTAAATGTCTTAAATTGCCAAGTATATGCATATATTTTCATTATAATCACTGAAAAATAACCTTTAAACAGAGATTTTTAAAAATGTACTTGTTTAATTCATTTAATTCCTACCTGGAAATTCAGTTAAATTTATATTCCAGAAAATAATACTCTGATAAATATTATTGCATCACCTTTCTTTCTGCCTGTCTGTCTTTCATACGTTCTTTTCTTTCTTTTTTCTTTCTTCCTACTTATCCATCCATCTATCCATTCGTCTATACATTTCCATAAGATTTGATGACTACTAAGCTAGAATAGCGTGATCAAGGCATATAACTTTTTTCCAAACTACTAAAGACAGCACTGTAGTTCTGTCAATGCATACAGACTCCCTTAACTTGTGATACTATGGCCCAATGACTTTATCTCCTCAATGCCTTATTGTTCCTACTTTGTACAAAAAGAAACGTAGTTGTCCCATTCTGCCTGCTACTAAACTTCTTAATTCAAGGGCATTTATTATTGAGCTCAATGACTAGTAAACTTAAATTCATATTCTCTAGTGCAAACACAATGAGATCATAAGATGACACATTACTATGTATCCTTATCTGCTGGTATGTAATATGTCTGCTGGAACTATGTAAAAATAAAGGATACTTGTTGAGGCTTTAAGCTCCCAAACCTTATGTCTGGGCTAGTAGTATTAGTGATAGGAAAATACTGTCAGCTGGAGACAAAGCACCTAGGAATGATGGATGTTTCCTTACAAACCGGTGCACGCTGTGAGAGGCAGTGTATGACGGCATCATTCCAATCAGATCTCCAGCGAATAAAGTGACTTCATAAAAGTTCTTCTGGATGCCCCCAAATAAAAGAAAAGAAAAACAAAATAAATGATAAACAAATGAAAATAGGAAAAGGAAATTTGACTTTGAATGCATTTTTCATTTTCTGAACTGAACAATCTTCTATAAAGTCTGTATATTACTGGATAGGAATATAGCAACGTTAGATTCCAAGTTTTGATAACTGTATTCTTTATGAAAACAGTTATTGTTCCTGTGAAACACGATGGAAGTATTTAAGATAAAGGGAAAGCAGTTCTGCAATTTATTGTCAGATTGTTCAGAGAAAAAATAGAAAGATAAATTACAGATGATATATAGATTTATAAAAAGGTGCAGTATACAAAGTTTTACAAGGCTCTGAGTCTAAAGTATGTGGAAATTCTCAAAGACATTCTTGTAAGATTTGTGTAAATGTAAATGATAATTTTTAGAAGGGCTTTACAAACAACAGCAGTGTCAGAGCAACCCCTGACTTCTTTATTACTGATTCTAAAGATTACTCTGAGGAAATAGTCAAGGGAAGCAGGTATTTTGTTTTACTGTTGGTATTACTATCACAATATTGTACTCTAAGACTACTGGGAGTTGCAATATTGTACTCTAAGGATGACTCTGAGTTTTGAAAACATATGCAAATACAAACAAATAATAAAAGTGAACAAAAATGTAAAGTTTCAATGAATTTTTCTCTCCCTTGCTCTAATATTCTATACATTGTAGTATGTGCCCTTGTAATAACTTCCTTACTATTATTCATGAGTAGGAACTTTACTGTATATAGAGCTAATAAAACGTCCTGGGCATAAATTCCCTCAGAGAAGTTTTCATTTTTATGGAAAGCAAAAATTATTGAGTATATTTTCCTATACTTTCTTTCTGAAAAAAAAAAAAAAAGGTCTATGTTCTGATTTTTTCAAAATTGTTTTCAATTGACTTGGTTTCCAGGATTATTAAGTTAATAGTTTTCATTATTAATTCAGATATTAGTTATAATAAGGAATTTAACTTCAACAGAAATTATTTAGTATCATATACTCTATTGCAATTTTTTTTTTTTTTTTTGCGGTACTGGGGATCGAACTCAGGACCCTGCGCTTGCTAGGCAGGCACTTATTCCACTGAGCTATATCCCCAGCCCTCTATTGCAATTTTTAGTTGAACATCCCTATTTTTTTCTTATTTTCATGTTCAATAAACAACTGAAATTTCTTCAGAGAAAAACCCTATTTTATAACTTCAGAACATTAACATTTGCAGATCATTACTTTAATTATATTTCCTGGATTTAAAACCCAGTATTATTTAGCTTTACATGATGTGAATAAAATCCTTAATTTATGCTTTTAGAATTGTCAGAATCACCTCATATAGCTTCCATTTGTATATCTTATAATTCATAAAGGCAAACTACAAAGAAATTCTTTGTAAATGACACTAGTACCCTGTTACCTACTTAAATCAGAAGTAATAGGCTGCTACGACTAGTATGCAAACCTTCTTTTATATTTTCTCAAGTAGCATAGTTTCATTATGTAAAAGGAAAGCTAGTAGGGATTCAGCAAGGGTTGTTACATCGCATATTGTTGTCTTTGAATTAGTTGTTCAGATACCAGATATAATTACTCAAAATTGGTCAGAAAAAGAAAAATTTAAGCATTAACGTTCCTTTCAATAAACCAATAGACATCAGCACCACAATTACCCCAGCTTTCCATGTATATCCACGTATATTGCTTCCTGTTTTGTTTTTGTCTTGTTGTTCTTTTGTTTTCTCTGTAAAATAAAAAGGAAAGCATATATTTAAGAGCTTGATGTATTTATTCATTAATATCTCACTAAATAAATCATTCAGTCATTAATATTTGATCTTCATACTGAGAGAAAATGGGATAGAGCTGCGTATATCTCTACTCATGTACTCGCAATTTTATTTGTAGAATAAACCTTCTATCTTAGTCACCCATGATTCAAAGGAAGAGGGGATTATTTTCACTGTTTCAAAAGCTTCAGTCCATGGTCTGCTGGCTCCAACACAGAAACTGCACAGTGAAAAGGCCAGGCAGAGGAAAGCTGTTCATACCACACAAGCCAGGAACCACAGAGAGGGAAGGCACAGGGAGAAGGACATACACCCTCTGGGTCATACTCCTAGTGACTTACCACTTCCTTCTTTTTTTTTTTTTTCCTGTGGTATCAGGAATTGAATGCAGGACCTTGAGCCACTGAGCTATATCCCCGGCCCAACTTACCTCTTCCTATCAGACCTTCACATCTAATAGGACATTCAGCCACTGAGCTCACTGGTAGATGATCCTTAGATAGGTACAATGCTTCATGATCCAATAATCTTCCAAAAACACCTCTGTCTGCAGGGAGCTTTACAGAGACATTGATGTAAACCATCATACTCTCGCTTCAGGGACCAAATATTTCTTTCCTCCTAAATCCATAGATGGAAATATTAACCCTGTGATGATGGTATCAGGGTTTAGGGTTTTGGAGAGACATTTTAGGTCAGGAGGGTGACACTCTCATGAATGAGATCAGTGTGGGATCACGGAGACCCCAGGGAGACCTTCTGTACTGTTTGCAGTAGGAGCTGCTTGTGGAAAGATGGCCATCTCCGAGGATATGGTTGTTCTTTGAATCTAAACATGCTGGCGCCCTATTTGTGGATTTTTTTTCCACCAGAACTGTGAGAAACAAGTTTCTATTGTTTATAAATCTCACAGTCTATTGTATTCGGTGGACATTTGCATGTACGGACTAAGATAATACCCCTGCCACCAGGTCTGGCAGAAGAAAAAGAATTATAAGGTTCAAACATACAGTGCAGATATTGCCTCTCTATAACAATTTTCATGCTGATTATCTGTCACTCCCATTAAACAATGTGTCATCTTCCTGATCATCAATACCCCATCTGTAGTTGACAGCTGCTGTCAGAGAAGGGAGAAAACAGATGCTTCTTAATTATGAGGCGTATGAATAGATAGATGCAAACCAATAATTCTTGGGGATGGCCGAACTCAGATTATTACAATAGACTGTAATCAGCAAGTAAAATTTTGATGAAATATTTCTTAAATTGTTCGTTTTTAGATAAAAATTCTGTTGCTCATGGTTATTTCAGTATTTAGTATTATTTGAAATATTGAGTAGATATACTTAAGTTGTGAGTTTTTGTTTATGAATTATAGTTTAGTTACACATACAGGATATTTGTGCAAAGATTTCAGAAAAAATATATTTTGTAGTGTTTATTCAAATTCAAAAATAATAGTTTGAATGTATTTTATTTCAACAAAGCTGTGGCTACACATAGATATTGCTGTCTCCAAAAAACCAAAAAGATTATTTTGTCAAGATATTCCTTTTTTGTAGGGTTTGATGGCACACACCTGTAATCCCAGCACTTGGGAGGCTGAGATAGGAGGATTGTTGCGAGTTTGAGACCAGTCTGGGCTACAAAATGAGGTCAAAGCCAGCCTGAACTGCATAGTGAGACCCTGTCTCAAAAAGACAAAAAAAGATATTCCCTTTTTTTTCACATTTGACCATTGTTTGCCTTTTTACTACCATTTTAAAAATATAATGAGTTTTGCAGGGGTATTTTTAACTATACCACGACTTGGAATGTAAAATAGTTTGTGTAATAACAATAAAATTATTTGGTATTTCTTATACAATTATGTGTACTTTTACCATTTGAGTTATCATTCCAAATCTAGGGATCTGTACCAAAGATAAACTCTCAAGAAGTGAGTACAAAATATAGGCAAGATACTATCACTTTTAGCAATATTTTAAAATGCTGAATATCAGACAGATTTCAAAGTGTACCTATAGAATACTGGTTTAACAAACTATGAAAGAACCCATCAAAGTAGTATACAGATCTATAAAATTAATGCAATAATATCTTTATAGACTATTATGGCAAAATTTTTGTGAGATCATTATAGTTTTTATAACCTTATTGAAGGCAATCCACAAAACTTGAGTATTATTGCTCTGAAAGTCCAAGAAAACCTGGCTTTACGCATAAATAAATATATATCCACTTATACATTTAAAAATAACTTTAAAATTTTCTGCAGGATAGGAAAACTACACTAGAATTTCCCTACTACTCGATATTATTCCACAAAACGTATAAAGCAGTATTTTCAGACACTGAAAAACTAGAAGCTCCAAAATGAGATTTGTAGGAAGAGGAAAATCCATACGGTGAATTCTATGTGATCTTTGGATCTCTTCCTAGATTTCCTGCTGGAACATATTTCCTGAATGTGGAAGCATCTAATTACACTGCATAAACAATGACCCTAAACTGGATTCTGAAATATTTGAATGTGTTAGGTACGAGATGAGAGGGAGCAGTGGTCAGAGATAAAATGCACAGTGGTCAGAGATAAAATGCACAAACATTCCTCAGAGTCTTAGCCAGGTCACACTGATTACAGATGTGGGGCCTACGGGACTGAGGACAGCAGGGAAACACCAGTTTGTGCAACGAGAGACGGAGTTGGGTCTGGCCAGTGTAGAAAGACCTCTGTATTTAAGGCAGTCAAGAAAATCACTAGGATGGCCACACTTAACACCAGAAGCCAGCCCTAAATGAAAAACTTCTTCAGGATCTAACAAATTATGAACCAAGTGTCAACAAAATCATCTTAAACTGCTTGTAAAGTCACGGTCTAGAATGAGTGGAATTCAGTATCTTTTAGAAGAAGGTAAGATAATCCAGATTCTTCACAATAAATCATAAAAAAGGATTGAGGATTTAATGCAAAATAAACTACATAAAAGGAGAAAATGTTACCCATATTCAAGAAGAAAGAGATCAAAACAAAGGGTCACTGATATATTTGGTTGTTTGAAAACAGTAGATGAAAGGACCTTAAAGCAGGTATTATGAAAGTGTAAAAATATTAGAAGTGTTTCATTCATACATACGTATGAGTATATGAAATATATATAGTTGTTCTACATATATTTATATGTACATATATAGAGAGAAAATTATATATATTTATGTGTGTATGTATATATATATATATATATGTATGTATGTATGTATGTATATGAGAGAGAGAAGAGAGAAAGGTAGAGAGAGAGAACACCAAAAGTATATATACACAATTTAGGACAAGAAAAATAGGATGTTATTTGTTCAACAGATGGTCACTACTTTGTATATCTCTTATAATTGTAGAGGGCAAAACTAATTTGTATTAATCTCATGATGTCTCAATAAATTTAGTATTAAGGTATTTATAGGTATTTATGCAAGTGTTTTCTGGGTACAAACTTTTTGTATATATATATATATATATTTCCACAATTCAGACAGTACACGTTGGAGCACATAAATATAAAAATGGGACATACAAAAGAGCTGGGTAAAATTATAGAAAAGAAAACTACAATATCCGGAAATGAAAACAGAAAGCTTGATAGTACACTGAGCCTACCATAAAGAAGCCAGTGAGCACAAGTGAGACTTAGAAAAAATTATCCAATATGAAAATAGAAACAAAAACGCTTTCAAAGAATGGAGCAGAGACGTCCTTACGTAGGAAACTATCAACAGGCAACACATACAGTCATGTGCCACACAACTCAAACTTTGTTCACATGGACAAAGCATAGGGTTGCGGAAGCTGGGGTCAGAGTAAGGCAATCTCTGCTTGGAAACCTGAACGAGAAATGGAAAGAAAACTGTTCCCTAATGTCACTGTTGAAACACTGAAATAAATCAAACCTGAAGCCGTTTTTTTTCTCATTTGCAGTCCTTCGTTGCTAATACCACCTAAGGTTTAATTTTCTGCAACTTACAAGAAAATACATCCCAAGGAAAATGATACACACAAGAAGACAGCACATAGACATGTGTTTGTAGACCAGTGACCACTCGGGAGAGGCTTAAGGTATGGCAGGCGTTCCTTGTGAACCGACCTCAGTATCAAAGGCATGGACTGGAACAAGAGAAGCAAGAGATATTGTGTACAGGTAGAGTAGCAGCGTGCTGTTCTACAACCACTGTGTGAATCTGTTCATTGTTCCCAGTGGTCAAACTACTCCTAAAGCTACTGACAGTATAGTAGTCAAAACAATTAACTCAAGATTAGAAGTCTTGCTAGAATAAGTCATAAAGATGTTCCAATTCTGCTTCCTTTTTAGAAAGTGAATTATGCTGATATAGTTCTTCCTTAAGAAGATTACTATGATACTCCTAGTCATATTTTCTAAACTTATAGATAATATCTCATGGTTCAGTCAGAACTTATACAAAAACATCATTTTATGCCAACTAAGTGAAAGTCATTGTCTCATGCCTTGCACATTTTTCTCTACCATGTTCTCTACCTTGACTAAAAAATATTAGTTTATCAAAATGGAAAATTTAATCATTTTCACATTTATTTAGTCTCCAAGCCCTGCTCACTTTGTTTCCAAGATTCTTGGGGGACCTATTTGTCTACTCATCTCCGTTTTCCTTCTCATGGTCATTTTTCCCAAGAAATGCTGGTGCTACTGCTGTCGTTTCTTATCCAAATTTTAGAAGATCAGTACAATTGCTTAGCCAATTTGCATAATTCCTTTTGCCTTCAAATACTTAGCTTGATCATCAATTGTAATATAAAATCTAAGTGTTTTAGAATAGATCATGAACTCACTCCCACTGTACGTGATTGGGTCAAATCATTCCGGCCATAAACAACACCCAGATGCCAAGTACAAAATGCTGTTAGTGAACTTGTACCTGAAGTCATTTCAATATTCAATGTAAGCTTTCTTGGACGTCCTTTTCTTGCCAATCAGTCCTACATATTTACTGTTCAAGTGCATTCTCATGTATGCTTTCCTCTGTCAGGTTTCCCTTCCCTTTTTACTGGCAAGTGAATCAGAACAATGCCAGGTAGTCATTGATGAGCGTGAAGAGCTCCCCTTGGTGTCTTTTACTGTCATGATCTGACAGCACCTCCTAGAGGGAGGGTAGGAGACTGCAATTTATTATGCAGACCTACAAAATGAATGAAAAGTGGTTAATGAAAAATACACCCCGAATATATTTTAATTATTACTGATAACTTCCTTTAAAGATATTTAATTTATTATGATTAATTTATAATAATTTTTCATGTTCATGAGATACCATATTTATATTTCTACATGTGCACACAGCATCATACACTGATCGAAGTAGGGTAATTTGCCATAACCCCTTCACGATTTCTCCATGTTTGAAGACTTTGACCTTTTCTTCTACACCTACATAAAGTAGCTACAGGTTATTGTGAACTTTAATAATTCCCTTGTGCTGTGGAACACCGTAATTCATTCCTTCTATCTAACAGTGTCTTGCCCGTTTTCTTTCAAGCTGAAAATCTCGAAATGAAATAAGAGAAATCCCTTCAGAGTTCCTCAAAGAGAATTCTTCTCTATTTGGACAATACCATTCTGAGATTAGAAACTCCATACTGTCAATTACTTTGAAAGTACAGTGAAATTTGAGCACATTCCCTTCATGTTTTGGCTGTTGGGTTGTCATAGATGGCTTTTATCAGTTTGAGAAAAAGACCATCTACTCCAATTTTCTGTAGGGTCACCTAAATGAGTGCTGGACTTTGTCAAATGCTTTTTCTCCATCTATTCAGATGACTGGATTTTTCTTTTGTCTTCACTGTGATAATACGGTATACTGCATTTTTTGATTTGTGTATGTTGAACCATGGCTACACCCCCTAGTATGAATGATTTGCTGTACTGTTTGCCAGTATCTCATTGAGGATTTTTGTATCCATGTTTATTAGGGGAGGTTCCCTGTATATTTTTCCTTTCTGGTTGGACCCTTCACTGGAGATAGGCTATTCTGCTGCTAGACTTGCCACTCCAGGGCATTTTGAGATAAAATAGTGGTTCCACCTTCCAGCAGCTACTCAGGTGGACCAGACGTGTGTATGGGGGAGACTCTGGCTCACCCACCAACTGATGACTGGATTGGACCAATGGGGAAAATGTCTCATGTTTTCACTGCTCCCTAAAACTGAACAAGATTCTCCTGGTCCAGGTCAGGTCTCATTCTACTGCTGTGGAGTAATGTTGCTTTTGCTGACTCCTGCTAGGTCAGCTACCTAGCAACCCCAGCTTCACTTTGAAGTTTCCAGTCGGTCAGGGGTGAGCTATTTGTCCTGTAGCAGTAAATCCTCCTTTATTCTTCTCTTCTGACATTATCGCTGTGGGTTTTGTGTGGTTTAGAATCCCTTTGATTTCCCTCTGGGCTGTCATTTCCAGACTCTTGACACTTTGTTCTGGAGAATCTGAACACCTGATACTTAGCATGCCATCATTTTTTACTCCCTCTACACATTTAAATATGATCCCCTCGGATTAAAATTCAATCTGCTCCTCCAAATCCAAAACAATGAATAAATTAGAATAGGTCAGTATTAACTAGCACACTAGAAAGATAAGTAGTATCACTAGAACTAATAAATTACAAAGGAAAATATCAAGCCCTACCTGTTTACTAAAATAAATTATTAAATTTTTAAAGAGCTGTTTTACTACAATTATAGAAATGCATATTAAAACAGTGAGCTGTATTTTCAAAGCAGTGAAATTGATACATGTATTAGGAAAGAAATACTGCTCCCAATTTTCAGTAAATTTAGTTGTTCAATTTCTTTCCCATCAACTTGTAACATTTGCAAAACTAGAGGTCATATTTATTTTGTTCACTGAAACATTTTGAGTTTGTTGTTCATAGTAAATTTTCAATTAATAACAATTACAGTAAATCAAATGATGAATAGAAAGGGAGGGAGCACCTCTATCCAGTGGAGACTAGTCAGTACTCGCCAAGATTTACAGAAATCTTTTGAAGATACTCATTAATGCAACATTTTTTGCAGTTATCTTTCCCTCTGTTGAAAAATGGACATGTAAGATTTCAGTCAATAACACAATAGAGAATACCAGATATTGTGAAAGATATCTAGTGTCTCCCAAGAACGATGCAGATAATGAATTAAGAGAAATGATGAGGTGGCCTTGTGGGTTCATGTGACATAAGACTGGTATGTAAGTTGGATCTGTGTAACACTAGGCCCAACTTTCAGATTCAGAAATTTTGAACAAATACGAAAACAGTGGGCCATGACAGAAAAGCACGGAGAAGGAGCAAAGAACCTCAGCTACCAAATTTAGCAAATGAAAATAATTGTGCCCATCATGTGGTATTTTTTTTAAAATGGCTATGTGAGAGCAAAGATGAGAAGATGCGACTCCTACATGAGATTGTTAAAATGGCTTTCAGCTGCAAGATTCTACAGTAAAAAGATCTTACTGGAAAAGAATTCTGCCCCCAAACAGGTGGATTAGATGTGAAAAGAATGGAAGTAGAAGTGATAGCTGTAAATGTATCCAAGCAAGGTGATAGAGATCTGCTGGCAGGGAAACTTAAGGTACACAGCGGAAGGAAAAGAGCCTTTGGGAAAAAATATTTATTTATTTATCTCTTTGGGGTTTTTTGAGACAAGGTCTTGCTATGTCGTCCAGACTGTCCCTGAACTTGCAGCAATCAGAATGTTAGGATGATAGACGTGCACCACCATGCCTGGCTTTGAAAAAAATATTTTTAATGTTCTATACAATTAATTGATCAGCTCTAGCTTATAGCCCCAATGTTAATTTCTTCCCACATATAATTTTTCTCCTGTGAGACTGCAGGAACGTTCGAAGATTGACCCCTTGTTCTAAGCACTGCTTTCCTTACCCTGACCACATAACACCTTGTAAATAGTGGGGGTTGAAAGGCATTGTTTAACTTATAAATTACATTTTAGAAGTTTCAGTTGATCAGCACAAGACAAATGTATCATTTGACAGAAATAGATACTGTATAAATAAATAAATTGTTCATTAGTTTCTCGGATTTCATTTTTGAAAAAGAGAAATATAAAGATAGAAAACAATCCTTTTAGATGCAATACAGTTTTGATACATAAAATTCTGATTATATACCAAACAGAATTTAACTTCTTTCTAATTATTGATAATTTCATTTAATGAGCTACATTTAAAGTAAAGCCCAAATTTATTCCATAAAACATCCTGGAAGTTATTAGCATTTAAAGGGTATTGGATGATAGTAATCTATCTAATAACCTTCTAAATGGGTACAAGATGATATTAATATACAGGGTTAAGGCAGTTTTTCACCTGTGAGGCCAGAGCAGAGATGTACATACTACTCAGCAGTGTACGTTCATGGATTCTTCTGTGGTTTCCATATTTAAATAGGCTTTTTTCCTCTAGTTGGGTTTCCACTTGGGCTTTATTGTAGCAGTGCTAGTGTCTGTGATGTCATTAACCTTCACACACATTATAATTATGCAGATAGAAGCCTCAACACAAAGGTTTTAATAAGTGCTTCGAAGGACAGAGCCCAAGATTTATGCACAGACATAAAGTAATCAGAGCTAACAGACATAGATCTTCAGTCCTTGTTGATCAAAACAATATCAGCAAATCTCTCACATAATTTTTGCTCACATGAAGTTTCCAATTAATCAAACAGAGGTAATTGTGCTGAAGAAATTTTATATCACTTTACCTTCAGCTCTGCAGCAGTCGTCTCACCTTTACAGTGAGCAGTACCGTTGAGAGTAAGAATACAAGAGACAGTCGTGGGGAAACTAATGGAAAATAAACTTGTTGAAACAATTTTCTCCATCTGTAGCTGGAACTACAATTTGTTTCAAGCAGCTTGTCTTTAGAAGGCATATAATTCACTTTACAAAGAATGTGCAAAAAAAGTGACTGTCACACTCTCTTGAGGATACAATGAGCTGCAGATGCCTGGATGTTGAGCTCATTTCCTCTTCTTTGCAGGGGTATTGGGGCGAACATCTTGTCTTACACTGAAGTTACAGCATCTTAGATACATGTAATGCAGACAAAATTATGAATATCAAATCTTTTCCAAAAGTACAGGGTGATCAGTTCTGTTTGTGTTTATCTCTCTCAACTGGATAAGAAAATTAATTGTGACTTACAGGATTTAATGCTTCATTGGTAGACTGATTAATCCAATCATCCTTCTCTGTGCATGTAAATTGTACTGGAAGAGGTTACTTGTCAATATGGTGATGACAGTTTACCACTGTTCAGTTCATCACGCCTCAAACTATCTTTAAATCTGCATAGATTATTCTAGATTACTGTGGTAATTATTTTTGGTTGTTACAAACAAGACTGTAAGAATCAGAGACAATTATATGAAAATATTTGTTCTGCAACATACACCCTCAAGACCAGGGATCTTAGCGCAGTTATTTAATCTCTTTGTGCTTTAAAGCCATCATGTTTAAAATTGAGTAATGATAAGTACACTGATAGCTTGATGACTTATTAGATAAAAATGCAATTAACACTTCAGACTAGTGATATGTTTATTATTTTTGCCAAAGAATATACCAAATAAACCTTTTAGTTTCTTTTGCTCTTAGCTGAGTTAAAAATCACAAATTCTGGAAGTCACACAGCTAGACAATGAATTATTAGGCTTCCACCAGCTTTGCTATAGATGATGCCTCAGACTGAAGACATCTGAGTATCCCCCCTCATCCTACTGAGAACAGTAGTCTTTGCTGTCTTCACTTGTTCTTCAGGGAAAAGACATTTCATCTTAACAATTAACTTAGAATTAGCCATTCCTAAGAAAAGAAACTAAAAACACATAAACCCAAAATTTTCCAAACAGTAATTTTTTCCTTTGGATTCATAAAACCACAAATGCCTAGTGAACTACATATAACAGTGAACTGTACATAAGATAAAAAATCTTCCAGAACTTTGTAATCACTCTGACACCATTGTATCTCCCCCAGAGTTCCCACAGAAGCTTTCTACCTGCAATACCTAATCAGGGTGGACTTTGCTGGCCATATATCTTTCCTCTCCCTTGGTTTGCTAGCTTTCAGATAAACCTTTTGTCTTGCCCTAACAACTTGTCTCAGTTACTGGCTTTCTAGAGTGACTAAGAACAAACAAGAATTCAGGCTTTTTCATTATTAACCATTGGAAGTGTACTCAGTTTTGTTACAATAGGATCATTATAAAACACATAATACATCATGTATCCTTTCATGCATAGGGCATCAAGGTTAGTTGTATGTATGATATCACTTACATAATCCTTGAAATGTAACCAGAATGTTCCCTCACAAATAAGAAAATATATTAGCAATGTGTGGCATTTTATTTGTTCTATAGTATATTTGTTCTATAGTATAGTCCTTATATAAATAAGTCACCACTATAATTTGGATATGAACTAGTGTTATTAAATTTTTTCTGTTGTTCAAACATTTGTTTATCAAAAGTGGGGTATGGCAAATAGTCAAGAGGAAGTTGAAAGCAGAAAAGCTAAAATAGAAATCAAGCAAGAAGGAAGTCTCAGACGATGCCACTGGGTTCTCTTAAAAGCATCTTGATACCTAAAACACCGCAGAGCCTCTGAGAGCAGTGCCACGTGGGATTCTTTTCAATAGTACCCCAAAGGGGCCTTAGAAGTATCAAGTTTATGCTTTCTTTCTTTGACTTACATTTGTTTTTAATAAAAATAATCTTTCATCTGTGCAATGATTCACATTCTTCAATATGCTTATAAATCTGAAGTGACTTCTCATGTTTCACAATTTATCTAAAATATGGGACCAGAGAAAGGAAAATCCTGTGCAAAACTTTGCATTCCTACTCAAACTTGAACATCAAGATCACAGCATCACTGCAGCAATTCATATGTGATAAGCAGTTATAAACATCAAGTCCACACAGCCATTGCAGAGAAGATATGGAAAGGGACAAGAACTTCAGGCCATCGGGTGCCATGAAGCTATTTTAAAAATGCAGAATCAAATGTGATCATCTCTGCTGTGTTCTACCTGCATCCAGCCCAACTGCGAAAGGTCTCCCTGGTCAGAGAGCAGGGTTCTCGATCTCCCAGATATTGCAGAGTTTTCCTGACAATCATCTCAGTTTCACAGTTGTTCTCAGGTTTAGCCTGTAGATGCTTGAATGGCAACTTTCTCTTAAAACAGCATAATAACAAAGTATATTTCTATGGGGGGTGGGGAAGGAGCAAAACTTATTTATGATGACATTAGTAGAAATTAAAATTTGTTGTTATAAGAAACGTTACGAATGACAGCTATACATGAAAGTATATGACCCAAGTAATGATTTACTAAATCTGTTTTCATTACTGAAAGTCTTTGGGATAATACTAATTATAGCTATGCTCTTCAGTCTCTTAAAGGTAAATGAGCTAATTGCTTTTAAACACAAACTTCTAGTGTAACTCTCTTGATGGGAGTTATGCAATTATTAATAGGACAGTATCTCCTTTCGTCTTCCTTCTTCTGGGTTTTTTAGGATGTCTTGGGCTCAATTTACCTGAACGGTATAAGCAGGTTAACAGGACTAATAGTTTAAAAGGCAGAAGAGTGCTTCATTTCCTCTCACAGGTTTATTCCCTTTTCTCCACAGATAGCATTTCCTTTAACCCCTTCCAAGCTGAGAACAACTGTTACTTTGTAATGCGTTCTTATTCACAGCAATTTCTGAAAATGAGGTATGATCACAATATAAAATGAACATTAGTTGTGACTGATACATTGTGTCAACTTGAGTAGTCTAGAGGTTTGGCTAAGTGACTCAGCAGTTCTACATCATGGGGTGCAAAGAACACGCCCTTACTGTTCTGGGATGTTGTTCATTGTGTCAATGTGAGAAGGGTAGAAGGTTAACTAAGTGACTGAGCAGGGGGCCAGGGTGCTTACTTTGTATTCACTCTGAGCCTGTGCAAGAGGAGGGCATAGAGATTATGCAAGTGCTACAGGCCTTCTGCGTGGGGGTAGCATGCTTACAACACAAGGAGGAAAAGAGGCTTCTTTACTGCCTACAAGGAGGAAAAGAAGCTTGTTTACCGCCTTTTTCTCTTGCTGCTTTTTCTGTCTTGTGCCGCCTTGAAATATTGCCCCTGTGCCATGTGCCACTCTTCCTTGGAGCCAGCTAATTATAGACTGAAGCCTCCACAAGCTGTGAGCTAAATAAACCTTTCCTTCCTTAATTTTGTATATTGGTATTTTGCCTCAGCAGTGAGGGAAAAGTAATCAAGACAATGTTTAAATTTAAAAATGTACTACAGCAAAAAAAGCCTTGTCATGTATGCCCCTCAAAAATAGTCCCGCTCACTTTTTGTGGAAAAAAGAGGTAAAACAAAATTTCACAAAATAATGAGAATAAAAGCAGTTGATATACATTGCATATCATAATCTTTGAAGTAGTGACTCAGAGTACAATATATGGACATTAAAATACCTCCAGTCACTATTAACACAAACCTTCTATTTCATTGAACTAAGAGACATTAATAGTACGACTGACTTTCACTTTTTTCTTTTTCCCTTCCATCCTTTCCTCTTTTCCTGAACCTAGTTCCCTTTTCCTTTTGAATGACTCCTCACTTCACAATATCTATTGTACATTTTAGACCTCATTTATTCCTTTAGATTCCCACCCCAAGGACACAATATGGTATTTACACATGTGAGTGTAATTTATTTCACTTATAAGTATGGTCTCAAATTGTATCCCCTCACAAATAAAAGTCTCAAGCTTATCCTTTATCACTGAGTGATACTGCATTATACTAAAAAAGATCTTTTTTTACCCATTTCTCAGTTAATGGGCATTTGCTTTGTTTCCAAGATTTAGCTATTACAAATTGTGCTGCTATAAACATGGGTGCACATATATAACTGTAGTATGATGTTTTTAATTCTTCTGCGAAGATGCCCAGAAAGGGAAGAGCTGGTTGAATGGGACCGCTAACCCTAGATTCTGAGGAAGCTCCATCCTTATATCCACACGGGTTGCACCAGTCTGCACTCCTCCCAACAGTGGAGAACAGTTCTTTTTTTCTTATGGCCCCGCCAGCATTTGTTGTTGCTTGATTTCTTGATTATAGCCATTCCTTCTGTGGTGAGATGGAATCTCAGGATTATTTTAATTGGCATTTCTCCAATGACCAATGATGTTGAACATTTTTTATATATTCATATGTTTTTGTTTCAGCTTTAGTAATTTATATGTGTCTAGGAATCTGTCCATTTCTTCTGCGTTTTCCACCCTATGAAAGTAAGGTTTCCAGAATAGGTATTGATGATCTTCTTTCCACAGTTTCTGTAGTGATTTCACCCTTTTCATTCTTCACTGCATGAATTTCAGTCCTTTCTTTCCTTTTGGCTAAGAGTTTTCTTTAATTATTCTTTCAAGGAACCAATTCTTTGATTCATTATTTCTTTGTATTGATTTTGTAGTCTCCATTGCATTAATTTTGTCTCTGATCTTTATTATTTCCTTCCTTCTATGGGCTTTTGGCTTGAGCTGCTCTTCTTTTGCTAGAAGCTTGAGGTGTAACATTAGGTTGTTTATTTGTGCCCATTCTGTTTTCCTGATGTGAGAATTCACTGCTATAAATTTCCTTCTTTAGATTGCTTCCATTGTGTATGACAGGTATGTTGTACCTACATTTTAATTTAATTAAAATAACTGGTATGTTGTACCTACATTTTAATTTAATTTTAGATGTAGTTTAATTGCTTCTTTAATCTGTGACCCTTTGGTTGTTCAGAAGGGTGTTATTTAATTTTCATGTGTTTATATTTCTACAGTTTCTTTTGCCATTAATTTCCAATTTCATTGCATTATAGTCAGATAATGTGCATGAGAAAATTTCAATTCCTTTTCATTTACTTTGTCGAGTTCTGTGGGCTAGTATGTGGTCTATTTTAGAGAACATCCCTTGTGCAGTTGAGAAGAATGTGTATTCTGATGTTGTTGGGTGGAATACTCTGTGGACAACTACCAAGTCCATTAGTTCACAAGCTTGGTTCAGTTCTGGTATTTCTTTGCTGATGTTTTGTCTGGTTGATCTATTTATGACAGTGTTGTAGCAAATTCTCCCAGTACAATTGTGTTACTGCTTGCTTGATTTCTCATCTCTATTTATATTTGTCTCATATAGTTGGATGCTCCCTTTTGGGGGGCGTATGTATTTATGATTGTTATCTCTTCCTCTTGAAGTTTTTCCCTAAGTATACAGTGAAATTCTTTGACTCTTTTGACACTTCTTGGTTTGAAGTCCACATTATCAGCAAACAGAATAGCTACCCCTGCTTTTCCCTGGGTTCCTGTTGCATGTAGTATTGTTTTGCATCCTTTGACTTTCAGTGTGTGAATTTCTTTTTGAATTAAATGTGTTTCTTTTATTTAGCATACTAAATAATACTGGACCTTGTTTCTTGATCCATTCTGCCAGTCCATTTCTTTTGATTGGTGAATTGAGACCATTTACATTGATGGTTATAACTGCTATGTATTGTTTTATCTTTGTTATGATGTTTTCCTTCTGTTGGTTCCCTGTATTTTTCCTCTGTTGAATTGCTTCCCTTGCTTGGTAATTTCTTTCTGTTGTTGTTCTTCGAATTGTGGTCAGTTAAGTCTTCTCTAGTATATATTTCAGCACACTTTGTAGGGTTGGTCTCATAGTCATGAATTTCTTCAGTTCTTTGTCATGAAAATATCTTACTCCTCCATTAATTTTGAAAGATAGTTTTGCAGGGTCCATCAATCTGAGTTGGAAGCTGTTTTCTTTCAGGTCTTGAAGCACCTCACTGCAAGCTCTTCTTCATCTCCCTCTTTTGAACGTACTTACCTCATCACTCTTGGTACTTTCTAAAGCAGTCATGGACATCTTTTGTGATGTCTTTATAAGCTATGCTGAGAAAATAAAGTGAATATTGTTGAGTGACATTCAATAAAAAGGCTCATAAAAACATGGACAGTATGTCCTCACCCACCCATTCACCTCCCCACTCAAGATTCAAGACCGAGAACTTCTAGAGCTGCTTTAGAATGTGGCAAGAGTGATGACACAAGTCTGTTCAAAGCAAGGGGGAGTATTTTGAGGGGAATTAATAAAAATATGTTTTTCACCACAGTTCCCCTAAATTCAAGTATTCACTATAGCTTTCTGTCAGAATTCATACATTATTATTATTATTACTATTATTTCCCAAAACTCCAAAGACAATTTCTCCCATTCCTTTCTGAAAAATATCCTTTTAGTGAGGAATTTTTCGAGTCTTGTTTGCTTTCATTCTATGCAATTCCCAGAAGACTGTCCTTTCTGAATTTTTCTCCATCACACTCACAGCCTATAAAATGCATCAGTTTCCTAAATATTCAGTGAATAAACTTTCATCGTATCATCTACTTTTGTTTAATAACAAAGATATTTGCTCATTAATTGATGATATTTTCTCCTGCCTATAACCTTACTTATTGTAGCTTGTTTTTAATCCTTGTATACAAAATTTCTTTTAGAATTCTTGTCTTTCTACAGATTTGATACACAGAAAACTGGTCTTAAATGAGATGAAATTTTAACAAAATCATGTCTTAATTACATTGAAAAACAATATCAATCTTCATTGCCTATCTCTAAAGCACTGTGTTAATTGAAATATATTATGAGAGCACAGAGAAACAATTTTATTGTTTGGGTAAGAGAATGTACCCTAGGAATACATGAGTTTTGTTTTGTTTTGTTTTGTTTTGTTGCTTGTGTCGTTCAACAATTCTTACACTAGACAGTCCAGAATGAAATATGTTTTCAGGTCTAGACTTAGGGACAATAGTAGAGGATGATTCATACAGAGGTTATTGTGAGTATCCTAGAGTTAAATAAGTGGGCCACTATAACTTTCTTAGGTCTACTGAACAGCATAAATTATCCAGGCTCTTAAGTACTGTCTGTGGCTAGTACTTGTCTTCCGGGGCTTCCTGCGTTGTTGCTACAACCACTACTTTGTGCTGTTCACTGCTTCATAAATTATTTCTTGAAAATGGATTCCTCATTCTGAAAGAAATATATTTTATTGAGTGTAAATGAAAATTCCGTTAAAAACCTTAGAAAAAAAGGAATTGATGGACTATACCTCAATCTGATCAAAGCCATCTACAACAAACCAACAGCCAACATCATACTAAATGGACATAAACTGAAAACTTTCACTTTAAAGTCAGGAACAACACAAGGATGTCCATTGTCACCACTCCTATTCAACATAGCTCTGGAAGCACTAGCCAGAGCAATCAGACAAGAGAGAGAAATAAAAGGAATAAGGATAGGAA